>SRSM01000193.1:0-46217 GCA_019593545.1 Apocynum venetum
AAATAAAGAGAGGAGAGATTATGTGAAGTTATGAATGGTGGAAATCAACTGTTGATTAAGAGAAGTTCAATAAAAAGAAAACAATGAGCTTTTGGCATATTTATACACTTGTGTACGTTATTTTGCACTTGAAAGGTGTTTGATTGCATACAAAATTTCATATATGCTTGTATCTTTACTGTGAGGCTGGGATGTCAAGGGCGATGGGTGCACTCAAGGTTAACATTCTATTGAATGAGCATGTAAGAAGATATTTTAAGTCTAATAATCTAGAACTTTTCCTAACTCGTAAGTCCTGAGTTAGATAGATGATCCCATAGGTTCTTCAAAGACTAATGATCAACTAATAATCATCAACAAAGTCAGAAAAAATCTCTATGTTCTTCCAAATCATAACCCTCTACATCTACTCTCTTCATCCTCTTCAAGAATTGGTTGGGAAGTTGAAGCTTTAGTCCTGAATTTTAGACTTTTCTAGCAGAAAATAGAAGGTCAAGATACAATTGCTACTCAGGCATGCCCTGACGGTGCCCTAAGCTATAGATAAAGGCGCAAAAAAAGCATGCATCTGATTAAATAGCTTGCTAAAAATGTCTGAGGTGCTAATCCTGAAAAAGGCTGCACTTTGACCTAGGTGCATTATTGACAACCATGCTTAGAAACTTTCCCAAAAATAGGATTTGAAGTAAGTGAAGTTCATTTCATCCTTCAATAACCCTCTTTTGACTGAACTGTTTCTTGTTTGTTGAGTATGCTAATGTTCTGCAATTTTGTAGGTTATATTGGTTCTGTTTCCTTCTTGAACAGCGTGCTAAAAGCTGTTGAAAAACTTCGGTCTATCAATCCCAATCTTACATATGGTATGTCATAACTTTTATAAATTTTTATTTAGATTAGTTTAGCACAATTTTGCTGCAATAAAGCTGTTGTGGATTTGCCTAAGATATTTAGTTCTCTACCGGCTGAGGCAAACCAACAGATATCCTGGGCTAGCTACTGTTTGAGGATATTTCTTCATTTCCATATCCACTCTCTCTCTCCTTCTCTTCCCCCCCCCTTCCCACCCCACCTCTCTCTCTCATATTCTTACATTGGACTCTTTTTGTTAGTCTGTGATCCAGTTATGGGTGATGAAGGAAAGCTTTATGTCCCTTCAGAGCTGGTATCGGTGTATCGTGAGAAGGTATAGTTTGGGTTTCTTGACTTGAAATCTTGGATTGAGGATTTAGAAACTTCAATGGTCACTTAATTCAGAAGAGCAATTTTGTTCCGATAAAATAAGACCTGCAGTTATTATCTTACTTTTTATTACTGCAATTTTGCTCATCTTCTTTTGTTCAGTTTATTTCAGCACTTAGCTCAAGCTCGAAATAGAACAATGGACATAAATTCTGTCTTATGATGTCTCTATTACAATTCTCCAATTTGAAGCAGGTAATAACATCCAATGAAAACTACTAAGAGAAATCGAAACTGAGTTTCTGGATTAGGTAAGTTTCAAATAATAGGCTACCAAATAAAGGATAAAAAGTGCAAATTGTAGCTTTACACGTAACAGAGTGCTGCATTTAGACCTGAATGGTTGCTGAGCTTTATCATTTCTTCTTTTTTCCTGGCTGTCTCTATTTCCTTTTTCAACTTCACTTCATTGTTCTAGCATTTAGATCAAAATCCCTTAATATCAGAGTCAATAAAGGGGAGAATCAGAAGGTCTTATATGAATGAGATTACCAATCTCTTGTTATCAATGTGACATTTTTCATTTTGTGATAACACTTTCGCATGCCTATTTTAACTGGTAGGTTGTTCCTGTTGCTTCCATGTTGACACCTAATCAGTTTGAAGCAGAACAGTTGACTGGGATCAGGTATTCATTGCTTCTTCCTGATACATCATCTTGACCAAAGTTTGCGTCAAAGGATGGAACATATTTATGTTGTGGATTTTGTTATTGTTCTTTGCATTGTTTCTTCCTTTTTCCTAACAAGATTCTTCTTTCACAGGATTTTATCTGAACAAGATGGACGTGAAGCTTGCAAAATTCTGCATGCTGCTGGACCTTCAAAGGTCTCCTGTGCAGCTTTGTTTGTTTACTTTCTTTTTTTTGTCTTTTTTTTTGGGGGGGGGGGTGGTAGTTCTATTTTCATATATGCTATCATGTAATGTCATGCCATTAATTGCTTGAGTTTCACAAAATGATGTGCAAGATTTTCTCTGGTATCAGGTTGTGATAACAAGCATAAACATGGACAGCAATCTTCTTCTTATTGGCAGTCATCAGAAAGAAAAGGTATCCGAAGAGAGTAACCTTTAAATCTAAGTATATTGTTAGCTTGGAGGTTCCTTGGTGCTTGGATAAGATTATCTTGCTTCCCCTCCCCCATTTATTTCATTCTCATATTATGGGTGGCTGGAGTTAGTGGAGGTGCAAATAGTTTTCCTCCATTTTTTGGCCAAAGCATGAGAAATTGCAAGGTTGCATTATACGTTACTTTCTAATTGCATTGGCATTATCACAAGATTTTATTTGTTAATTAGAAGCTTGATGTTGCAAGTCTAAATGTATCACCATGGCCTTATTCTCTTTTGCACATGATCTGTATGTCACAGGATCAACCTCTGGTGCAGTTCAAGATTGCCATACCCAAAATTCCTGCATATTTCACTGTATGCATCTTTTTGAACCTTTATTTTTCAGGATCTTTGCTGGGTAATGCAGGTGTCAGGAAATAAGCATTTTTTAACCACCCAACAAACTAATAATAACAGTGAAACAATGACATTAGCTAGCCAAGTTCTGAGCTGTTATGTTCAACCACCATCATGGATCTTATTTTCATCAAGTACGTTGTGCACTTGCAGGGGACAGGGGATCTAATGACTGCACTACTGCTTGGATGGAGTAACGTATAGCTCGACTAAATTGATAATTTCTTTAGTCATTTGACCTATTGCAATTTGTTTTTGACTCCAATCTGTCTTATTATTGCTAGAAATATCCTGACAACCTTGACAAAGCAGCAGAGCTGGCTGTATCAAGCTTACAGGTATTCATCTTAGTGGCCTTGTTCTGGTTTCCATGTTTCCTCTTTTAAATTGTTTGAACTCTGCTTCCTAAAGTTATGGTAAGCTGGGGCACCAATCCATTCCAAATGATCCTGAATTACCTTAAGAACTATTGATCTAAGTTGCAATGACCACAAGTGATTCTAAGCTATCTGAATTACCAAATAAGCCTTGTTACTCTCAATCAATTTTCCCTTTTGTTCTTCAGCTTCCATTAAATCGTCCTCCCTCTCCTTTATTATTTGGGGGCTTTAGGTTACTTTATACAGGAAATCCCTTTTCCTTTTCCCAAACGTCCCTACTGCAAACCCCTAAATAAAGGAAACGAATCACTTGGTTGTAATTCTCCATTCCAATGTTGTGATTTTCTGCCTTTCAAAGTAAAAAATTCTGTGCTTTAACGTGTGAATTTTGTACTCGCTCCCCAGTTCATCCAATACCATTCCATTTCCTGCAGGCACTCCTACTTAGAACAGTGGAAGACTATAAAAGGGCTGGATATGATTGCAGATCAAGCAGTTTGGAGATTCGGTTGATTCAGAGTCAAGATGACATTCGGAAGCCAGAAGTCAAGTATAACGCTGAAAAATACAATTAAATCCTTGATATCTTTAATCAACAATAAACTTTTGACATTATTATCTAATTTAATGCGATTGTGAAGCTTTTGGACAGCAGCGTATTGCTCCCTTATTTCCCAGTAATTGCTGAAATGATCGTCTTTCATGTTGTTAAACAGTAAGTTTCACCATAGCAGCAGGTCTTGGCTTGGTAAACCTTTTTTCTGTTCACTTTATAATAGATTCTAAAGTTCGTTTGATTTCATAGTCAGATCAACGGTCAGGTATTTCAGTGGGCCGACGACAAGTATAACGCTGAAAAATACATTTAAATTCATGATTTCTTTATCAACAACACACTTAAACATTATTTTCAGTGGGCCGACGACAAGTATAACGCTGAAAAATACATTTAAATTCATGATTTCTTTATCAACAACACACTTAAACATTATTTCAGTGGGCCGACGACAAGTATAACGCTGAAAAATACATTTAAATCCATGATTTCTTTATCAACAACACACTTTAACATTATTTTCTAATTTAATGAGATTATGAAGCATACTGCCCTATTATTTCCCAGCAGTAGTATTATTTAATCATGTAATAATTTGCTTTATCAATAGTCGGAAAAGACCAAGAGTGGACTTACCTGAATAATATTATTTAGTGAATAATATTCTTAATTTTCAGTCCACGAGAGAGTGATCATTTCTTTTCTTCTTTTTTTGGGTGTAAGAAGTCCAACCTTTGAAGTGTATGCCACTTTGAGTGATCATTTCTTTTCTTTTCTATTTGGGTGTAAGAAGTCCAACCTTTGAAGTGTATTCCACTATTTGCATTGGTTAACCCGACAATTTCTCTATTTGTGGAAAAACACGGAGAAGAGCTCCCTACTTATTTATTATACTATGGAAACTCTTACCTAACATTCAATTGGAATTTTAATGACGCTTATTACTAGCATGTGGAAAAGAATTAAAGATAGATGCTGGCCACAACTTTATTTTATTTTTTAAAAAAAAGAACCAATACTTTTTTTTTATTTTAAAAAACATAAAATTTTCCTTCTTTTTTTTTTCTTTTTTGGAAATCATTAGGTGAAAAGTGTTTGATGTTTAATAGGAAAAATATTTATCCATATTAATAAAATTAAAGAGGAAACTATTAAAATTTATAACAAATATTTTTTTAAGGAAAAAATATTTTATTTAATCAAAGAGATACATAATATTCAATATAATTATATAAGAAATAATTTTGAGAAAATAAAAAATTCACTTAATATTTATTGTTTATTATTTTATATAAAATATAGAAGTTACAATTAAATACGTTTGTAAAAAAATGGTCATAAATACTCGAGTTATTTTTGTTATCAAATAGCAAATGGTAAACTATGCAAACTCCATAAACTTATTAACTATTTAACGTCAATAATTCTCTTTTTCCTTAAAATCGTGTTTTTAATTTCTTAAAACTATTTTCCCTAAAAAAATTTCTTATTACTCTTATTTATTTTTCCTCTCCTCTGACATCTTTATTATTTTAAAAACAAAGTTTTTATATCTTATTCTTCTCAAAATAAACTTTCTATTACCCTTCTTATTTCATTTACATAATATTTAATCAAGGGCTTTTAAGAACAAAAAAAATTATTTGATATATGTAAAAGTTATCACAATGACTTATATTTCTTGACAATATTTAATTTTTCAAGAAGCTAGTCTAGTTCCAAACATTCACATCTCTCAGTGGCGAAATTCATCATTGAAAATTCTTTTAAGTCTAGCAATTTCAGCTCTCCACTGAATGACCAATAATTGAAGATATTATCAAGTCAATCTGAAAGTCACATGAAGAAATTTCTAGCCTGTAGCACATGGACTGTATCTGTACATATAGAGTCCAAAAATATACACACCAAATCTCAAGCACAAAATTGGGATACATAGTTGATAGAAATCATGCAGAGAAATCGCAGACTCTTTGCTCTTCAACTTATGTTGCTATTGGTTCTGATTATATCTTGCCTTGCCAAGACAACACCAAACATTTCCACTGATCAGGCTGCTCTTCTTGCTTTCAAATCCCACATCACTTCCGATCCTTATCAATTCTTGTCTAAAAATTGGTCTGCTTCTTCCTCTGTCTGTGACTGGATTGGAGTCACTTGTGGCCTTCATCACCATAGAGTAGTTGCCTTGGACATTTCCAGCATGGGTCTCACTGGAACTATACCTCCCCACCTTGGAAATCTATCCTTTCTTGTTTCACTTGATCTGACCAATAACAATTTCCATGGCAATTTGCCCCCTGAATTAGGCCACTTGCGTCGAATAAAGGCCTTGAGATTTACGGATAATGATCTCAATGGTGATATTCCAGAGTGGTTTGGTTTACTAGGTGAACTTCAATTACTGTCACTAATGAACAATAGTTTTTCTGGTCTTATTGCTCCCTCTTTATCAAATTTATCGAAGCTAGAGTTGTTGGTTCTTTCTGACAATTCTCTGGAAGGAACAGTTCCAGTAGAGATTGGAAATCTTCATAGTTTGAAGAGTCTGGTCATTGAAGATAACAAGCTTTCAGGTTCTTTGCCACGACAGATCTTCAACATCTCCACTCTGGAAACTATTGGTTTTTCCCGAAACTTCCTATCTGGAGATCTTCCCAATGATATATGTAGTCGACTTCCAAGAGTTGCTTTTGTTGGCTTCAGTCACAATCAGTTCAGTGGTCAAATACCCACAATGTTCAACACTTAGATACTTGAGTTTGTCTGACAACAATTTTGACGGAGCATTCATACCCAAGGAAGTAGGGAGTTTGGAGAGGCTAGAGAATCTACTTCTTAACAATATCAATTTGAAAGGTAATTTTGTGTTATACAATAGTCAAGCCATTTCATTCTAGTGGATATGAAAGTGAGAAAATATTTCATTTGTGCACATGCATTTTTTTCATGTATTAAAATTAGAATTTCACGTTGTACTTTGCAGGTGTAATTCCAAGGGAGTTAGGCAATTTAACAGCTCTTAAGACCCTATCACTTTCTCATAATAATTTGACGGGTATGACAAGGCCTAATTTCAAATAATGATCATGACATAGATGGTTAAAACTTTATCTCATGTGATTTAACTTCAACAGGTGAAATACCATCCGAGCTTGGAAAGTTAGACAAACTAGAAGCTCTTCAATTAGGAGGAAACAATTTGCGTGGTCAGATACCAGAGGGAATCCTTAACTTATCTCAAATTCAAGAGATCAATCTGAATTCCAATTTTCTCCAAGGCCACCTGTCATTGGGTATGAGTTATGCACTTCCTAACTTAGAAGTAATAGAGCTAGCTGCAAATCAATTTAGTGGTTTTATACCTTATTCTATCTCGAATTGTTCAAAACTCGAAGTGATAGAATTATCTTTTAATAACTTTGTGGGTTGTATTCCTTCTTCTCTCGGGCATTTAGAAAACTTTCAAGTATTGAATGTAATTCTAAATCAATTGACGTGCAAATCTTCATCCCGAGAGTTGGATTTCTTCACTTTTTTGTCATCATGCAAGAATTTGAGATTGATATGGATAGATGGAAATCCCATAGATGGCTTTCTTCCGGCTTCAATTGGAAATCTTTCCAAATCTATTGAAAGTATATCAGCTGACAACTGTAATATCAGAGGGAGCATTCCAATTGAAATTGGCAACTTGAGCAATTTATATGAGTTAAGCATCGGAACAAATCAGTTGGCTGGTTCAATTCCATCTACAATTCAAGGTTTGTCAAATATTCAATCACTTCTTCTAATTGATAACCAACTGAGTGGAGTCATTCCAAAAGGTGTTTGCGGTTTGCAAAAATTGACTTCTTTGAATTTGGAAGGCAATCATATCTCTGGATCAATTCCAGATTGCATGGGCAACTTTTCTTCTTTGAGGGAACTCCTCTTGGGTTCCAACAGATTAAACTCTGAAATACCCTCAAACTTGATGAACCTCAAAGATCTCTTGAGCTTCAACCTCTCTTCCAATTTCATAACTGGTTCTTTGCCCCTTGAACTTGGAGATCTAAAGGTTGCAACCCATATAGATTTGTCAATGAATAACTTGTCTGGTGATATTCCAAGCACAGTTGCAGATTTGAAAAACTTGGAGCTTCTTTCATTAGCTCACAATATGCTACATGGATCAATTCCAGAATCAATTGATAAAGCTGTGAGTTTACAATATTTGGACTTATCGCATAATAATCTCTCGGGTTTGATACCCAAATCTTTGGAAAACCTTCAATATCTCATGTACTTGAATCTTACTTTCAATCAATTGAGAGGTGAAATACCTTGGAGAGACCCGTTCAAGAACATCACTGGTGAATCCTTCGGTTTTAATAAAGCATTATGTGGATCTTCCAAGTTTAAAGTTCCACCATGTCCTGCTGCACAAAATGATAGGTCGAAGAGAAGAAAGATGGTGCTTCTAATCGTGTTTATTGTGGTCGGAGTGATGGCAATTGTGGGCTTCATAATGCTTGGAGCATACATCAGATACCGAAAGAAACATGTATTGGTACTTGAAAAAAATACATTGCCCTTGACCACATTGGAAAGAATTTCATACTTCGAACTCCAAAGTGCAACAGATAACTATGCTGAAAACAATTTACTCGGAGCAGGGGCTTTTGGAACAGTTTACAAAGGTAATCTCAAGGATGGAAGAGTTGTTGCAGTGAAAGTATTCAATCTACAAGTAGAAGAAGCTTCTAAAAGTTTTGAAGCCGAGTGTCAAGTATTGCGCAACCTTCGACATCGAAATCTTACAAAAGTCATCAGTAGTTGCTCTAATCCTGATTTCAAGGCACTAGTACTTGAGTTCATACCGAACGGAAGCCTTGAGAAGTGGTTGTATTCTCATAACTATTTCTTGGATATTTGGCAGAGATTGAACATAATGATTGATGTGGCTCAAGCATTGCAGTATCTCCACTCTGGTAATCCTACACCGGTTGTTCATTGTGATCTAAAGCCTAGTAACATCTTACTTGATGAGGATTTAGTTGCACATGTAAGTGATTTTGGAATTTCTAAACTGTTTGATCAAGAGCAAAGCAAGAAATACACGGAAACACTCGCAACATTTGGTTATGTTGCACCAGGTAACCTTTAAAGAACCTTTTGTTCATATAAACTACTTTGTATACCTTTCTGAATGTATAAAATCTTTGGTTTATATGCATTTTCTTTCCCCTTTAATGTTGCCTTGTAGAATATGGCTTGGAAGGCGTAGTATCAACCAGAAGTGATGTTTACGGTTATGGGATTTTGTTGATGGAAGTCTTCAGCAGAAGAAGTCCTACTGATGATATGTTCAAAGGAAACTTCAGCTTGAGGGACTGGGTAAATGATTCCATTGCTGATTCACCACTTGAGATTATAGACGCTAATTTGGTGCATACGAGTAACAAATTCCATACTGAAATTGTGAAGTGTTTATTGAACATCTTTGAAGTGGCTTTGAACTGCTCAGAAGAATCTCCGAAGAATAGGATCAATATGGAAGAAGTTCTTACTGCTTTGCATAGGATCAAACTTCAACTCCAACGCTACGTTGGGCTTTGAATGTTTTCATTATTACTTTATCTGTAATGCTATTTTACTGGCATTTATTTTGGAGACAAAGCAGAAAAGGTTTGGATTATGGAAGGCCTTTCTTCTTAGCAAAACAATTTTCTCAGAAGTTCTCCTGAATGTGGGAATTTAGTAGGTGTCTTCAGTAAGTTTTTGTCAACTTTAACTATTTCTTGTTTGTTGACAATTTTTCTTTATTGTTTATGCTAATGCACTGCAAGTTTTTAGGTAATATTGATCTGCTTCCTTTATGAACACTTTGCTAAAAGTGCTGTTGAATAACATCGGTCTATCAGTGCCAATTTTACCTATAGTTTTAGCACATCTGTTGCTGCAATAAAGCTGTTGTGGATGTGCCTAAGAAGTTTAGTTCTCTACTGGCTGAGTCAAACCAACAGTTATCCTGGCTAACTACTTTTTCAACTTCACTTCATTGACCAAATCCCTTACTATCAGAGTGAATAGAAAGGCCTAATATGAATGAGTTAACCAATTCCTTGATAGCATCATTTTAAACCTCTATTTTTCAGGATCCCTTGTTTGTCAATAAAGATTTCAGGAAATGAGCACTTTTCAACCACCCAAGATACTAGTAATTACAGTGAACTATGGAAGCATTAGCAAGCCAAGTAGATTTGAGCTGTTCTTATAAACCACTAGGATGGATCTTATTTTTCATCAAACACATTGTGCACTTACAGGGAACAGGGGATCTAGTGACTGCACTACTGCTCGGATGGTTTAATGTATAGCTCGACTAAATTGATCATTTTTAATCCATTTGACGTATTGCAATTTTTTCCTGACTCCAATCAAGCTTACAGAGGTATTCAACTTTGTGGTCTTCTTCTGGTATCCCTTTTTCCTCTTTCAAATTGTTTGAACTCTGCTACCTAAAAGTAATGGTATGCTGGAGTACTCCATCCCAAATGATCTTGAATTACCTTAAGAACTATTGATCTCAAAAGTTGCAAACCTCAAGAGATTCTAAGGTATCTGAATTACCAGATAAGCCGTTTTACTCCCTTCAATTTCCGTTCTTTGGCTTCCAATAAATCCTCTTTCCTTTTCACAAGCATCCCTTACCTCAAACCCATAAATAAAGGTAAGGTGCTATTTTATTCACAATGATAATCTAAATTCCAATGCTGTGATTTTCTACTTCTCAAGTTATAAGAAACTGGGAATTAAAATGTTAATTTTGTACCTTCTCCCCAGTTTATCCAACTTATTGGTTGATTCCAATGCCATTCTGTATTCTGTTTTCCTGCAGGCACTCCTGTTTAGAACATTAAAAGATTGTAAAAGAGCTGGATAGGATTGCAAATCAAGTAATTTGGAGATTCGGATGATTTAGAGTCAAGATGACGTTGGTTTTCAAATATAAGGCTGAAAATACAATTAAATCCTTGATTTCTTTAATCAACTAATCTTTATCGTTATTGTCTAATTTAATGAGATTATGAAACTTTTGGACTGCGTATTTCCTAATTATTTCCCAGTAGTAGTTGAACTGTTGAAATGATTGTCTTTTGTGCTGTTAAACAAAAGTTTCACTATAGTGTAGGTCTTGGCAGAAAATTCTCAGATTTTATCCTCAAACATTTATTTTTTCTTAGTTTTCCATCCTTTTTCTTTATTTTTACCTGACTTAGTCTCCAATCAATTTTCAGGTTATTTATTAGGTCCTTCTCACCAAATTTATGCCAAACTCCAGCAAAACAACCACAATTTTTATTTTTATTTTTAAAAAAGAAGGACAAGAATGGAACCTCAGGTCATTCCTTCCACCAAAACCCATGTCACGTCAACAACAATTATTTTCCCCTTTTTTTCTCTTCTTTTTTCTTTCTTCAAGTTCCAATTCAAAGCTTCTTCCAATAGACGGACACCTTAAATTAAGGTGGTAATAAAACAGTATAATAATTTTATGGGTGTAAAAATTGTAATTTATGCATAAATTTAAAATGTAAAGGATATCCATTGTTTTTTTTTAATTACTTTGGGGGAGGGATGTTGAACCTCAATATTGATATGGAAGATGGAGTGCGCTAGTCATTAAACTACAACTTCTTTGATTATTACTTTTGTTTCATAAAATAGTCTTATTTAAATTTCTCTTCGAAATGTAAATTCATCAAAAAAAAATTTGGAAGATAAAAAATTGTTTCTAAATTTACTGTAATCGAATTAGGAACAACGGAGCACTAGTAAAATCAAAGATAAAAAGTTGTAACGGACAGTATATTTGTATTCTTAATGGGTACACAAAATTTACTTATGAACAAAAATCAGAGAGGGGAAAAATTTTACTTCTAGATGTAGAGTTTGTTTCACTAAAGAAATATGAGATATTAATATAATTTTTTTTAGAATATATTACGAGCTTCTTTTTTTTTTTTATCTAAGTGTCATTAGGTTTGAGAATTTTATTGGAAATAGTAATATCTTTTTATTTGAATTAGGATCTATAAAAGTATCACAAATTTAGCTATGGATACGGTTTTTTTATTCTTTTAATGAATTTTTAGAATCACAATAATTAATAATTTACTTCTAAATCTTTTTTAAATACATCAATTACATCTTCTATTCATATTTTAATCATATAATGAAATTCTATATTAATAGTGGCAAGAATTCAGAGTGAACATACACGAATAATATTATTTAATACAATAATATTCTTAATTTTCGGTCCACAGGCGAGACCATGGTTTTATTTTCGGAGTCCAATTCCAACGATTGACTTAAAGACCACCTCTCCAAAAATAATACTATTTCCGTTTTATTTCAATTATTCATTTTACATTTATACAAAGATTAATACAAATATTATAAATAATAATTATGTAAATAAACTTCCAAAGTTTTTCATTTAATAGTTAATGTATAAGTATTAATCATCCTAAAAAAATACATTCTTCAATAAATAGTTAATAACTCATTCAAATTATTCATTAATAACAAAGGTATAATTATAAGAATACGTATTAAAATTAGAAACTGAACAATTGAAATAAGACACTCAAAAAAGAAACGTAAACAATTGAAATGAAACGAAAGAAGTACTAATATTCTTATAATTAAGATTCATACACAACATCACTTCTCTATATTTTTTTAATTTTTTTTTGTGCATGTCGAAGTTCAAGATCGACCTTACAATAAATAAATAAATATATATATATATATATATATATGCCCATCATGGTGAACGCAATAGAAACTCTTACGCATAATAGGTGAGGGAAATCGGATAATTTTATTCCAATCCCGTTCATGCGGGGAAATATCGTTCTCCATCCCTATCCCATCCCCAGTTGAACCTTAACGAGTATACCCAATAAAATTTTCATGGATATGCCATCATACTCGTTTCTGTCCACTAAAAAAATGTTCATATTAAAAAATAAGTACATTAATAAATACAAAATTTACATAAATACATTTATAATCAATGCATTAAATAAATATAAAATATTCATAAAATACATTAATAAAATTTCAATATATTATATCAACAAACTATATGAAATACATTCACATTACATATTTAATTTATTTTCTCGTCAAGTTTTATATAAACTTATATACAAAATCATTTAAAGTAAAATTCCTTACACTATAACGTTGTTCTTCATATTAGAATTTATTTTATAATTTTAAAAGTTCTCGTTGTACACTTCACCAATAATGCGTCTAAAGGGTCTGTAAATATCCAACCCAATAGTTTATTTTATTAGGATGGGCTTATTTTATTTATTAGGCCCACAATTATTTTATTAGGGTTTTTTTTATGTTATAGGGATTATGGTATAAATATATGGTTATGAGACTAACCCTACTTCACTATTCTATTTTACGTTATTTTATCTAGAGATAACTTCTGGAGAAACAGAGGAGACGGCTAGGCAAAATAATCCTTCTGAGAACCACTCAACCCTAGGTAAGGTCAATCTCAAGTAGTTTTATGACTTTAATGAATTAATATAGTTATATTGTGATTTTAATTTAAGGATTTTATGAGTAGGTGAGAGTGATTCTTTTGGAGACTATCTAAGTTAGGAAGAATCATCTGTTTGAGGTAAGTAGTCTATGATACTTCTTGATTTAATAAAAATATTCTTTCAAAAGATTGAATATTTATCTATCTGTTATTTTCGTATATTAAAATTTGGAATGAGTTTGAGTATTTTCTGACTTAGAAATCTATATTCATATATATGATTTAATCTGTTTATTTGAGAAATTGTTTGTGTGTTAAATTGAACTCATATGGATAATTTGAAGTTGGGGGAACATGTTCCGAATATTGATATGAATTCCGTTTATACGGAAAAATTTGATTGTTATTTGGCCGTCCTAGCGGGAGTACAGCTAGGTCTGACGTCAGAGTTTGGGACCAATGGAAGATTATCATCCTATGAGTTTAATGTTAAATTATTTATTATGTCTGATATATATATATATATATATATATATTAGTTAATAAGACGAGATATTATTATTATTATTATTTTTAACATGTTTTTGTTATCGCAAGTTTCGATTTTTCCGTAAGTAATAATTTAATATTTTCGCATTATGAAAATGTATGATAATCACATTTTTTTTTAAGACACAAAATCGAGATAATATTTTCCAATATTTGTTTACATAGTCATGCCCTCTAGTTCCTTTTCCTTTTTGGTCATGACTTCTTTTAATTTTTCCTTTTCTTATTCCTTTCATGTTTTGATTTTATTTTATGATTAAACTTTTTTTTTCAAATATTATAATATGTTGATATTATACACTAACTTAGCTTATGTTTGTTAATAAACACTGTTAAAGAGTTTGTTTAAGATTTAAAGCTTTGAATTTTTTTTATAATTATTTTTATTTTTATCTTTGTAATAATTTATTTATTTTGAAGAGGTATCATAACTATTTACTGAGCTTGTATATGCTCATTATTTTATTATTTTATGTTTTCAGATGATGAGACTATCTTTGAGGAATGTGAAGAGGACACTTGGTAGATTAATATTTTGGCTATTTCATAATAGATTATCGACATTTGAACTTTTGTTATTAGAAGATTTGATAGTTTATTAATTTATTACACTTTATTAGACTTGTTTTTGGGCTTTATTTTGGATTTTAGTTACTTTCTTGGACGATTTTGATTGATGTAAGGATATTTTTATTTCTTTGAATAAATAGTTTTATTTCATAGGTTGTGGTATAATTTGAAAGTCTTTGTAGCCTTGTGATTATGGAGGATACTTCATGATCACGGCGTGTTACATCCCGGTTTCGGGGCGTGACAGGGTCAATCAGATGTCATCTAATGATTATTTATTCAATCCATTTTTTATGAAAGTGATTTTATCTTCTCGATTTCTAAATAAATATCCAAGGAAATGACATTTTGTATTGCAATTCCATTTGACATATCTATAACATATTTCTAATATCTTGCCTCTCATTTTCTTGGCAAAACTACTTTCATCCAAACCAGATAGACGTTTGGAAAAAAATAAGTAGATGTTTAATACTTAGTCGGATATTTGTTTCAATTAACCATCTAATGCCCTTGGACATCATTTTTAACATTAGTTATCGCAATCTCTCCATTCTCATGTGATATATTTTTGTCAATGCATTAATAAAGAGTAAATGGTAATAATATTGAAGTGTACGAATTGAATTATCAATTTTGTAAAGAAAGTAAGAAGAAGAAGAAAAAGAAAAAATGAAATGATGATTCTTGCATTGAAGAATAAAGTTTTTTGCCAAATAACAATCTCTTTATATAGAAAGATAACACACTCATAATATATATATATATATATATATATATATATATATATATATATACATATCATGTCCATATTTTAAACCAATAAATTCAATTACATTTAAATATAATATCTCATTATCTTTTTTATTTCATCATTTTGTATCATTTTTTCAAACTGATTTAAAAAAATGGCATATCTTCTATTTTCAAATTTGTATTTTTATGTTATTTTTTCAAACTTACAAAAGACAGGCTTTAATACTCCTTCGCATGTTGTAACATGAGAATTTAACCAAAATAATGCAATTTTTAATATTTTGATCCAAAATAATCTGTTTTGCTAGGATGTATCAAAATAATCAAAAACGTATTTAATAAAAACGTCATTTTTACATTACAACGACGTGTTTGGCAAACACATCTACATTTGGAAGACGTGATTGCGAATCACACAGACTAATAATAAGAGTGAAATAATGACATTAGCTAGCCAAGTTCTGAGCTGTTATGTTCAACCACCATCATGGATCTTATTTTCATCAAGTACATTGTGCACTTGCAGGGGACAGGGGATCTAATGACTGCACTACTGCTTGGATGGAGTAACGTATAGCTCGACTAAATTGATAATTTCTTTAGTCATTTGACCTATTGCAATTTGTTTCTGACTCCAATCTGTCTTATTATTGCTAGAAATATCCTGACAGCCTTGACAAAGCAGCAGAGCTGGCTGTATCAAGCTTACAGGTATTCATCTTAGTGGCCTTGTTCTGGTTTCCATGTTTCCTCTTTTAAATTGTTTGAACTCTGCTTCCTAAAGTAATGGTAAGCTGGGGCACCAATCCATCCCAAATGATCCTGAATTACCTTAAGAACTATTGATCTAAGTTGCAGTGACCACAAGTGATTCTAAGCTATCTGAATTACCAAATAAGCCTTGTTACTCGCAACCAATTTTCCCTGTTGTTCTTCAGCTTCCAATAAATCCTCCTCCCTCCCCTTTATTATTTGGGGGCTTTAGGTTAATTTAGACAGGAAATTCCTTTTCCTTTTCCCAAACGTCCCTATTGCAAACCCCTAAATAAAGGAAACGAATCACTTGGTTGATTGTAATTCTCTATTCCGATGTTGTGATTTTCTGCCTTTCAAAGTATAAAAATCTGTGCTTTAACGTGTGAATTTTGTACTCGCTCCCCAGTTCATCCAATACCATTCCATTTCCTGCAGGCACTCCTACTTAGAACAGTGGAAGACTATAAAAGGGCTAGATATGATTGCAAATCAAGCAGTTTGGAGATTCGGTTGATTCATAGTCAAGATGACATTCGGAAGCCAGAAGTCAAGTATAACGCTGAAAAATACAATTAAATCCTTGATATCTTTAATCAACAATAAACTTTTGACATTATTATCTAATTTAATGCGATTGTGAAGCTTTTGGACAGCAGCATATTGCTCCCTTATTTCCCAGTAATTCCTGAAATGATCGTCTTTCATGTTGTTAAGCAGTAAGTTTCACCACAGCAGCAGGTCTTGGCTTGGTAAACCTTAATGCTGCTCACTTTATAATAGATTCTGAAGTACGTTTGATTTCATAGTCAGATCAACGGTCAGATACCATGAAAGGTATTTCAGTGGGCCGACGACAAGTATAACGCTGAAAAATACATTTAAATCCATGATTTCTTTATCAACAACACACTTTAACATTATTTTCTAATTTAATGAGATTATGAAGCATAATGCTCTATTATTTCCCAGTAGTAGTATTATTTTTCAAACTTTAAACTTGAGAGACTATTCCCAGCAGTAGTATTATTTAATCATGTAATAATATGCTTTATCAATAGTCGGAAAAGACCAAGAGTGGACTTACCTGAATAATATTATTTAGTGAATAATATTCTTAATTTTCAGTCCACGAGAGTGATCATTTCTTTTCTTCTTTTTTTGGGTGTAAGAAGTCCAACCTTTGAAGTGTATGCCACTATTTGCATTGATCAACTGGACCATTTCTCATTGTGGAAAATTTGTTGTTTCAACTCGTCAAACACGGAGGGGGGGCTCTTACCTAACATAAATTTCTTGAAACTATTTTTAATCTGTCAAGCCAGTCCAGTTCCAGTCTTTCACATCTATTTGTAGTGAAATTCATCATTGAAAATTCTTTGAGGTTTAGCTTTTGGTTCTCCACTAATTGAATATCCAAGTCAATCTAAAAGTCACATGAAAATTTTTCCAGCCTTTTAGCACAGGACTGTATAGTGAAATTCTCGCTGTCCCAAATTGGAAATATTGAATTTTCCAAAAAAAAAACAGAAATATTGAAAAAAAAGAAGATCAAATAACCCCTTTTTTAAAACTCTTTGTAAAAAAAAAACTAAAGCAGTGTTGCAGAGAATAGAGAGACGAAATCTGGGGAAAAGTTTTACAGAGCATGAAAAACTCTGTTTACGGTTTATTCATATATATATATATTCTGTTACATCAAATGGCTTCTTGATGAAGCTACTAATCACAGCTGTCAATAATTAACATTACAAAACTAACTAACTAACTAACTACATTGACTTTGACTTATTAAAAAGAATTACATCATCCTGCTTGCCTTGACTATTTTCTTCTTCAACACCCCCCTTCAAGCTGGATGGTGGACAAACATTTAACAGAGGCAAACCTTTTAGTAATGAAGAAAACACCATGCGTTGCAAAGGTTTAGTGAATATGTCTGCTAATTGTAAACTTGATGGCACAGGTAATGGTTTAATCAATCCAGCCAAGTATTTTTCTCTCACAAAATGACAATCAATCTCTATATGTTTTGTTCTCTCATGAAACACAGGATTCTCTACAATATAAATTGCTGCTTCATTGTCACAAAAAAGTGGTATTGCTTTGGAATAAGGATGCTTCAAATCTCTAAGTAAGTATAGAATCCACTGTATCTCACAAGATGCAACTGCCATGGATCTATATTCAGCTTCTGCTGAACTTCGTGATACAGTACTCTGTTTCTTTGATCTCCAAGAAACCAAACCTCCTCCTAACAATATGCAAAATCCAGTGATTGACCTTCTTGTATCTTTACATCCTGCCCAATCCGAGTCTGAAAATGCCTGAACTTCAAAAGGACTATTTGCAGCATAAAACAATCCCAGTGATGGTGCTCCTTTGAGATATCTCAATAGATGATGAGCTGCTTTCAAATGATTTTCAGTTGGACAATCTAAGAACTGACTCAATTGCTGGACAGCAAAACTTATATCAGGTCTTGTGTTAGTCAAATATAATAATTTGCCTATCAATCTTCTGTAACTTGCAACATCTGAGATCAAAGAAGAATCATTTTTCTTTAGTTTGACAGATGAATCCATTGGATTCTGAGCAGGTTTTGATTCAAGGAAGCCAAACTCTTTCAACATATCTAACACATACTTTCTCTGACAAAGACTTAACCCTTTAGCACTCCTTGCTACTTCCAATCCCAGAAAATATTTCAGATTTCCTAAATCTTTAATATGAAATTGCTGATCCAAGAAACCTTTTATATGTTTCAGCTCAAAAAGATCATTTCCTGCAAGGATTACATCATCTACATACACAAGTAATGCCATAAAACCTGTATCAGTTTTCTTCACAAACAAACTATAATCACTTTGTGACTGGCTATATCCTTGCAAAATTAAAGCTTGAGTTAACTTTGCATTCCACTGCCTGCTTGCCTGTTTTAAGCCATATAAAGACTTCTTCAATTTACAAACTTTTGTGGAGTCATTCACTGCATAACCAGGAGGAAGCTGCATATAAACTTCTTCATTCAATTCACCATGCAAAAAAGCATTATTAATATCTAACTGTTGCAAGAACCACCCTTGAGAGACTGCCAAAGCAATTAATAGCCGGATTGTAACTGTTTTGGCAACAGGAGAAAAAGTTTCTAAGAAATCAACTCCAGCTTGTTGTGTGAAACCTTTAGCAACCAATCTTGCTTTGTATCTTTCTAAACTTCCATCAGATTTATACTTGATCTTATACACCCATTTACATCCCACTGTATTCTTACCAAATGGTAAAGAGACAATCTCCCAAGTTTGATTGTTTTCAAGAGCTTCCAATTCTTTAGCCATAGCTTCACACCATTTTGCATCTACTACAGCTTCTTCATATGATTTTGGTTCAACTAAAACACTCATGTTTAAAATAAAAGATTTATAACTACTAGATAACTGATCATATCCAATAACATTGCAGAGTTGATGAGGTGATGTTCTATGCAAAGTAGGACAAATGTAATCCTTGAAATGCTTAGGAGGTTGAGAAATTCGAGTAGATTTTCTCAAAAGATTATCAGAAATAGTTTCAGGATTTGCTTCAGAAACAGAATGAATATTATCATGATCAGAAAGTTGATTATCAGTGAAATCAAAAGTTGGATTTGGTGAAGATACAAAATCTGAAGGAGAAACAGATGTATTAGTAACATTACCATCCCTTTGCTCCAAAGATTCTGTAGGAAAAGAAACAGGAGTAGGAGAAACAGAAGGAATGACTAAAGAAGAAGATAAATGATTAGAATCAGAGAAGAAAGGAAACTTAGTCTCATGAAAAATACAATCTCTAGAAAGGAAGATTTGTTTAGTATGCAAATTGAGTAATATAAAACCTTTAGTTGTAGTAGAAAAACCAAGAAAAACACATGCTTGACTTCTAAAATCAAATTTGTGTCTTTGATGAGCTAAGGTGCAAGCAAAAACTAAGCAGCCAAAAACCTTAAAAGGTGCATATACTGGAGCTTTATTGTATAATCTGAGAAAAGGAGTATCACTGTTAAGTAAAGGAGTAGGAGTGACATTAATGATTTTAACAGCATGTTGAACACAATATCCCCAATAACATAATGGAAGATTAGATTGAAAACGTAGGGCTCTAGCTACATTAAGAATATGTTGATGTTTGCGTTCAACAATGCCATTTTGCTGTGGAGTGGCTACACAAGTAGTTTGATGAATAATGCCTTTAGAAGAATAAAATGCAGGCATTAAAAACTCAAGACCATTATCACTCCTAATGATTTTAATGTTGGATGTAAACTGAGTTTGAACAAAAACACAAAATTGTTGAATTAAAAGTTGAGTCTCAGATTTTTGTTTCATCAGAAAAATCCAAGTGAAACGACTAAAATCATCAACAACAGTTAGGAAATATCTGTGTCCTTGTACAGTAGGAACTGAAAATGGACCCCATATGTCCATATGAATGATTTCAAAAGAACAATTACTAACAGAACTACTAAGAGGAAACACAGACCTCTTGTGCTTTGCTAATGGACAAATGGAACAGAAAGTATCACAAGGTAAAGTAACATCAGAATTTTGCTTATGAATAGATTGTAAACTATGATAGGAAAGATGACCAAGTCTATAATGCCAAAGCATATCCAAAGGAAAAGTGGAATTCTGTAACTGTGAGGTTACATTTGAAGCAGATGTAGATGATTCAGTAGGAAGATTGAGATGATAAAGACCATTGAGTCGTTTAGCTGACCCAATCATCTTCGAAGTAGCAATATCCTGGATCAAGCACAAATTTCCAGAAAAATAAACTGAGCAACTAGAGGATGAAGTAAGCTTGCTCAATGAAATCAAATTAAAAGTAAAAGAAGGAACAAATAGAACATCTTTTAAAAGAAGTTTAGGAGTAACAAACACACTGCCTTTATAAAGAACAGAGACTTTACTGCCATCAGGAAGACAAACACAGACATTTGAGATAGAAAAAATCGAATGAAAAACAGCTAAAGATGTGCATATATGATCAGTAGCCCCAGAGTCTAAAATCCAAGATTTAAAACATGAGCTAGTAGTCTTACCAGTCTCAGATGTCGAGGCTTTAGAATTTTCTCCATAGACAGTGAAAGCAGAGGCTTGTGAAGAATCAGTAGCCTTCACATTTTCATTTGAAGAAGTAGTTTGAACTCCAGTTTTCTCTTTGAACATCTGCATTAACATCTGATATTGCTCTGTAGTAAAAATATTGTTTGATGCTCCATTTCCTTCATTCACTCTCCCAAACCTAACACCAGCATGATCAGAACCAGATTCTTCAGAAAAGAGATCTACATTATGCACTTGTGCATTTCGAGGTTTGTAATTTGCTGGATATCCATGTTTTTGATAACATCTATCAATAGTATGTCCCCCTCGACCACAATAAGTACACTGCAGCTTCTTCTGATTATTGAAATTACTCCTTCTATTGTTCTTAAAACCAGAATTATTGTTTCCTTGAGCAATCATCACTCCTCTACCTTGATGTTGCATTTGAGTATTGACAAAAGCTTGTGCATGTTGATTGAACTGATTTCCAGAATGATTTGCTGCAACATTCAAATTTCTAATAACAGAGGATTGTGAAACACCATTCTCATATTGCAATTGCCTCTCAGCCTTAATTGCCTTATTAAAAACATGATTTAAAGTTGGAAAAGGTTGCATGCACAACACTTGAGTTTTCATATGTGAGAAGCAATCATTTAAACCTTTCAGAAACCTGATTACATAATCAAAATCATTCTGTTCTCTCACTGTTTTCGCCATTCCACAAGAGCACTGTGGAGTACAAACACAGTTCACCAAAGGCCTAAGACTGAGCATCTCCTCCCAAAGTATTTGCAAATTTGTATAATAATCCGTGACAGTTAATTCCCCTTGCTTCAAAGAGTGTATTTCCTCAAGTAGATCAGAATATCTATATGCATCATCAGATGAAAACCTCTCCTTCAAATCCTCCCAAACAGCCTGTGATGATTTCTGATAAATGACACTCTGTGCTATAGAAGCACTTACAGAACTTAAAATCCATGAATGCACCATAGTATCTACTTGTTTCCACACATGAAACATTGAATCATTAGGATTAGGGCACGATAAGGTACCTTCAACAAAACAGAGTTTATTTTTTATGAGTAATGCCATCTTAATTGATCTACTCCAGATATGATAATTCTGTCCAACCAGAGGTGCTTTCACCAGTGTTTCACTTGAAGATTCACTCGGATGCAGATAATATGGACTTCCTGGAACAATTTCTAAGTTCACCATTCTGTCTAATTTCTGAATACTGAATTCTGATTAAGATCTCAAAAGATTCAAAGGAAAAGAAAATATCCGATTCAAAATTGGAATCCAAAACAAAGCACAAAACTGATTTCAGGAAAAACAACTGAAATCAAAATCAACAAGAACAAAGCATGAAGTATCAATGCAATTGTGAAATATAGATGACTGTAAATCGATTGAAGAAGAAAATAAAAAAAAAAAACGGAAGCAACTGATTTTCTGCTCTGATACCATGTAAAAAAAAAACTAAAGCAGTGTTGCAGAGAATAGAGAGACGAAATCTGGGGAAAAGTTTTACAGAGCATGAAAAACTCTGTTTACGGTTTATTCATATATATATATATTCTGTTACATCAAATGGCTTCTTGATGAAGCTACTAATCACAGCTGTCAATAATTAACATTACAAAACTAACTAACTAACTAACTACATTGACTTTGACTTATTAAAAAGAATTACATCATCCTGCTTGCCTTGACTATTTTCTTCTTCAACACTCTTATCCGAAATGACCTTCGTGTGGATGGATGATCAAAAACGTATCTAGCAGTAACGTAATGGATGCTGAGTTGTTGGAAGTATAAATACAGCACTGTCAGTGCCGTAAGTGGCGTTTGAGTCGGCAACATCCAGGAACTCCAACATCCACTCCATTATTGTCGGTCACATTTTAGGTTAGTTTGGAGCATTCTTTTTGTTTTTACTAAACATGTTCGAACTTACATATGTTATGATGCAGTAGTTTCTGTCCTTAGCGGCTAGTGTATATAAAGGAACAAATCTTTCGTGATTAGATATGTCCATATATGAGGAAATAGAGTATTTTTTCTTATGAGAGCCTTTTCAATAAAAATCTTTAAAAAAGTGATCCGGGTCAAATCCTCAAAAATATCACAATTTTTATGGAGTAAATTCAATTGGTGTTTATGTAATTTTACCTTTACGAATAATTTAATTGGTTCTTTTGTTGAACTTCATGTAATTATACAATATTCTCTATTAAAAAATACTTGGTCTAACACTGGTTCTATACAATATTCATTGGTTAGACCAACTAATTTCGAATAGATAATATTGTATAACGTGGACATGAACAGACTTATGAATCATTCTCCCTTCTCTACAGTCCACAAGACCATGAGCTTTAAGGATGGAAATTTCTTCAATATGACTTTTTAGATTGACTTGGAAATACTTGAATGAACACTAATTCACATCCGTGTTATATATGTATAGACATGGCAAGAGACACGCAAACTCAAAAAAAAAATTAGAATCCAACGTATTCTGCAGAAATCATGCAGAGAAATTTCAGCCTCTTAGCTCTTCTACTTGTAATGCTGCTGGGTCTAATCATATCTTGCTTTGCCAAGACAGCACCAAACATATCCACTGATGAGGCTGCTCTTCTTGCACTCAAAACCCACATCACTTCCGACCCTTATCAATTCTTGTCTAAAAATTGGTCAGCTTCTTCCTCTGTTTGTGACTGGATTGGAGTCACTTGTGGTCTTCGCCACAACAGAGTAGTTGCCTTGAACATTACTAACATGGGTCTTACTGGAACTATACCTCCCCACCTTGGAAATCTATCCTTTCTTTTCTCACTCGATTTGAGCAATAACAGTTTCCATGGCAATTTACCCCCTGAGTTAGGCCATTTGCGTAGAATAAAGGCCTTGATATTTAAGAATAACGATCTCGATGGTGATTTTCCATTGTGGTTTGGTTCACTAAGTGAACTTCGAATACTGTCACTATGGAACAATAGTTTTTCTGGTCTTATTCCACCCTCTTTATCTAACTTATCGAAGCTAGAGTATTTGTTGCTTCATAACAATTCTCTGGAAGGAACAGTTCCCGCAGAGATTGGAAATCTTCTGAGTTTGAAGCTTTTGGCCATTGCAGGAAACAAGCTTTCAGGTTCTTTACCAAAGGAGATCTTCAACATCTCAACTCTGGAAGTAATCGGATTCAGGACAAATTTCCTGTCTGGACATCTTCCCAATGATATATGCAGTCATATTCCAAAAGTTACTTTTCTTGGCTTCGATTACAATCAGTTCAGTGGTCAAGTACCACAGAACTTATCACAATGTTCAAAACTAAGATACTTGGGCTTGTCCCGCAACAATTTTGATGGATTCATACCAAAGGAAGTAGGGAGTTTGGAAAGGTTAGAGCATCTACTTCTTAACCGTAACAATTTGAAAGGTAATTTTTTGGTATACAATAGTTAAGTTTTCAATTCTCAGCTATCGGAAACTAGAACATATGGTTGATTAACAATTGTATAAACATGTCATTTCACTCTAGTCCATAATTAAAGTGAGAGAAAAATATATATTTTTTATATTCATTTTCATGCATGCAATTCCTCATCTATTAAAGTTATTATTTCACATTGTACTTTGCAGGTGTGATTCCAAGGGAGTTGGGTAATTTAACAGCTCTTAAGATCCTATCACTTCCGCTTAATAATTTCACGGGTATGAACAAAGGCTCAATTTCCAATAGTAATCATGACATCCATAATCAAAACTCTTTAAAGTTATTTAACTTCAACAGGTGAAATACCACGCGAGCTTGGCAAGTTATACACACTAGAACATCTTGACTTAGGAGGCAACAATTTGCATGGTCAAATACCAGTGGAAGTCCTGAACTTGACAGAAATAAGGAAGTTCATTCTAAATTCCAATTTTCTTGAAGGCCACCTATCATTGGGTATGAGTTGTACACTCCCTAACTTAGAATATATGGCGCTAGCTGTAAATCATTTCAGTGGAGTTATACCTGATTCTATTTCTAATTGCTCAAAACTCATTGGAATAGAATTATCTCAAAATAACTTTATGGGTTCTATTCCTTCTTCGCTTGGGCATTTACAAAACCTCCAAATATTGAACGTACTTCGAAATCGTTTGACATCCCAATCTTCATCCCGAGAGTTGGACTTCTTCACCTTTTTGTCATCATGCAAGAATTTGAGAGTGATAATGGTAGCTCAAAATCCCTTAGATGGCTTTCTTCCGGCTTCAATTGGAAATCTTTCCAAAACTACTGAAGATATAGTGGCTGATAAATGCAATATTAGAGGGAGCATCCCAAGTGGAATTGGCAACTTAAGCAATCTATATGAATTAAGCATCGCTGGGAATCAATTGGCGGGTACAATTCCCTCTACAATTCTAGGATTGTCAAACATTCAATCACTGAATCTTGCCAACAACAAACTGAGTGGAGTCATTCCAAAAGGTATTTGTGGTTTGCAAAAGTTGTCTTCTTTGAATTTGGAAGGCAATCGTATCTCTGGATCAATTCTGGATTGCTTGGGCAACATTTCATCTTTGAGAAAACTCTTCATGGGTTCCAATAAATTGAACTCTGAAATACCCACAAACTTGATGAATCTCAAAGATCTCTTGACCCTCAACCTCTCTTCCAATTTCATAACCGGTTCTTTGCCCCAAAATCTTGCATATCTGAAGGTTGCAACCCAAATAGACTTGTCAAAGAATAACTTGTCTGGTGATATTCCAAGCACTGTTGCAGATTTGAAAAACTTGGAGATTCTTTCTTTAGCTCACAATATGCTACATGGATCAATTCCAGAATCAATTGATAAAGCTGTCAGCTTACAATATTTGGATCTATCGCGTAATAATCTCTCTGGTTTGATACCCAAATCTTTGGAGAACCTTCAATATCTCAAGTACTTGAATCTTTCTTTCAATCAATTGGGCGGTGAAATACCTTGGAGAGGCCCTTTTACGAACTTCACAAGTGAGTCCTTCGCTTTTAATGAAGCATTATGCGGATCTTCCAAGTTTAAAGTTCCACCATGTCCTGCTGCACAAACTGATAAGTCGAAGAGAAGAAAGATGGTGCATCTAATTGTGTTTATTTTGGTCGGAGTGATGGCAATTGTGGGTTTCATAATGCTTGGAGCATACATCAGATACCGAAAGAAACATGTATTGGTACTTGAACAAAATACATTGCCCATGACCACATTGGAAAGAATTTCATACTTCGAACTTCTGAGTGCAACGGATAACTATGCTGAAAGCAATTTACTCGGAGCAGGGGCTTTTGGAACAGTTTACAAAGGTAATCTAAGAGATGGAAGGGTTGTTGCAGTGAAAGTATTCAATCTACTAGTAGAAGGAGCTTCTAAAAGTTTTGAAGCCGAGTGTCAAGTATTGCGCAACCTTCGACATCGAAATCTTACCAAAGTCATCAGTAGTTGCTCTAATCCTGATTTCAAGGCATTAGTACTTGAGTTCATACCTAACGGAAGCCTTGAGAAATGGTTGTATTGCCATGAGTATTTCTTGGACATTATGCAGAGATTGAATGTAATGATTGATGTGGCTCAAGCATTGCAGTATCTCCACTCTGGTAATCCAACACCTGTTGTTCATTGTGATCTGAAGCCTAGTAACATCTTACTGGATGAGGATTTAGTTGCACATGTAAGTGATTTTGGAATTTCTAAATTGTCTGATCAAGAGGACAGCAAGAAATACACAGAAACGCTCGCAACATTTGGTTATGTTGCACCAGGTAACCTTTTGCGCATATAAACTACTAAATATACCTTTAAGAATGTATATAATGTCTTTGTTTATATTATTTTTCTTTCCCTTTTAATTTTTCCTTGTAGAGTATGGCTTGGAAGGCGTAGTATCCACAAGAAGTGATGTTTACAGTTATGGGATTTTGTTGATGGAGGTCTTCAGCAGAAAAAATCCTACTGATGATATGTTCAATGGAAGCTTCGGCTTGAGGGACTGGGTAAATAATTCCATTGGTGATGCACCGCTTGAGATTATAGATGCTAATTTGGTACTGTCAAGTAACAAATTCCACACTGAAATTGTGAAGTGTTTATCACAAATCTTTGAAGTGGCTCTGAACTGCTCAGAAGAATCTCCGAAGCATAGGATCAATATGGAAGAAGTTCTTGCTACTTTGAATAAGATCAAGCATCAACTGCATGCCTATGTTGGACTTTGAAAATTTTCATTATTACTTTATGTTTGATGTTATTTTACAGGCTTTCACTTTGGAGACAAAGTATAGAGTGTTTGGAAAGGCTTTCTACTTAGCTAAACAATTTTGTAGGTTATATTGACTGTTTTAAAAAATTCAGTCAGAAAGAAATCTTACTGATGGAAACTTCAGCTTGAGGGACTGGGTAAATAATTCCATTGTTGATGCACCACTTGAGATTATAGATGCTAATTTGGTACTCACGAGTGACCAATTCCATACTGAAATTGTGAAGTTTTTATTGAACATCTTTGAAGGGGCTTTGAACTGCTCAGAATAATCTCCGAAGAATAGGATCAATATGGAAGAAGTTCTTGCTGTTTTGAATAAGATCAAACTTCAACTCCAACGCTATGTTGGGGTTTGAAAGTTTTCATTATTACTTTATGTTTGATGTTATTTTACTGGCATTTATTTTGGAGACAAAGCAGAGAGGGTTTGGATTATGGAAGGCCTTTCTTCTTATCAAAACAATTTTCTCAGAAACTTTCCTGAATGTGGGAATTGAAGTAGGTGACGTTTATTTCATCCTTCAGTAAGTTTTGTCTACTTTAACTGTTTCTTGTTTGTTGACAATGTTTTATTATTACTATTTTATTTTATTTTCTTTGTGCATATGCGAGTTTTCAGGTAATATTGATCTGCTTCCTTGTTGAACACTTTGCTAAAAGTGCTGTTGAATAACTTCAGTCTATCGGTGCTAATTTTACATATAGTACGTGCATCACTTTTTATCAATATGTTATTTAAATTAGTTTTAGCACATCTGTTTTTTTTTTTTTTTGATCCAAATGTAAATGTATATATATAGATCAAAAGTGCAAGTACAAAGGGTCTGTTTACAAGAACCAGGCCACAGCTCACCAAAAACGCTTACACACAAAGCAAAAACCTACGACCCACTAGTATTACAACAACATCTAAGGCCGCACAAATTGCTCCGTTAAGAATATAATGAAAATATCATACGATACACATGAGTTTTAATGCTAGCAATGATAATGGCAATATCTGGTCGCTTGTTCTCGAAGGCCGCAGCATTACGTGTTTGCCATAGGAGGTATACCGTTGTGTTGAACGCACATCTGCACATACTCGCCTGCCTTGTGGCTCCCTTATACTTCTTTTTCAGCCACTTAAGGCCACTTCTGATGGTGGTCATCGCTCTTCTTATGTTCAACCAAGTGCGAATGGTCTGCCACACCTTCATACTGATTGGACACGTAAAGAACAAGTGATCAGAGGTTTCATTGGCTCTACGACAGAGGGGGCAAAGCAAATCCGCAAGCGGCATCCTTAGATTCTCCTTTGTGGCTAACCGGTCTCTACTGGCAAGCCAAAGAATAAAGGCATGCCTAGGCATCACGGCCTTATTCCATATCGTTTTGCCCCATTTATTCCTGATGCCTTTGTTTCTGAAATGTTGATAAGCTCGGCCAGAAAAGAAGGTACCATTGGAAGCCCAAGAATCCAGTAATTGTCGTCCTGCGTCCAGCGATCTAGCAGTTTCACATAGCAAGCTCCTGACCATTAAAATTCTCTTCAGCAGTGGGGACAGGTCCTTGTGACTGCGGACAGTCCATATGGTATCTTCCCTAATGAATTCCATATGCATCCATTTAATCCATAGCGAATCCTTCTTAGCATGAAATATCCCACAGCACCTTGGCCATAAGGTTGAGGTTCCATGTGACTGGATCCCTAAGGCCCAACCCCCCTTCTTCTTTAGGTAAGGTAATGGTAGACCAAGCAATAGAAGCATAGCTACTATTCCAGAGGAATTTCCAACACAGGCCAATGAACTGGCTTATGACTGCTTTAGGAATTGGAAATATCGAAAGCCAGAAGCACTCCACTCCTTGTAATACTGCTCGAATCAATTCCAGTCTGCCTGCATAAGTGAAAGTAGGTGCTTTCCATTTGCTCAAGGTAGCAGTAATACTAGCAATAAACGGTTGGTACTGTACTACTTTCAATTTCTTTGCCATGAGAGGTATCCCGAGGTACTTAAATGGCATGGAGCCAACTTTGAAGCCCGTAATCCTGATAAAGTGCTGCAATTCAGGGTCCTCCAAACCGGCACAATAGAATTCCGACTTATCTTAGTTGATGCTTAACCCTGAAACTGATGAGAAATCTTCCAAACAGTCCATGATAATCTGCACAGACATTACATCACCTCTAAGGAAAAACATGAGGTCATCCGCGAATGCCAAATGAGTAATATCCAGACTTTTGCATCTCGGGTGGTGGTCGAAGTTACTAGAAGACGTGGCTGAATTGATGGACCTAGACAGGTATTCGAGACAAATAACAAAGAGAAGAGGGGATAATGGGTCCCCTTGTCTCAGCCCTCTCTTACCTTTAAAGAAACCGTGCAGTTGGCCATTGATAAAAATGGAGTAAGCAGTGGAGGTGACGCATTCCATAATCAAGACAATAAATTTTTCCGGGAACTTTAGCTCCCTAAAGACTCTATGGAGAAACAGCCATTCAACTGAATCATAGGCTTTTCGGAGGTCTATCTTGAGAAGGCATCTGGGAGACGACCGTTTTCTATTGTAGCCTCTCAGCATTTCCTGAGCAAGGAAGATATTATCATGCATATTACGCCCACTTATAAACCCTGCCTGTGCTTTATCGATAATAGTGGGCAGTACTCCTTTCAGCTTAGCAGCCACCAGTTTAGCAATGACCTTGTAGATTATGTTACAGCAAGATATAGGCCTATAATCTTCCACTTTCCCTGAAAAGGCCGATTTGGGAATCAAAGTAATAGCAGTGTGGTTAATTTGTTTCAAAATCCTGGCATTTCTGAAGAACTCCCTGACAGCCTCAATCAGAGAATTTCCCACTGTAGCCCAAGCATCTTTAAAGAATTTGGCAGAATACCCATCAGGTCCTGGAGATTTGTCATCACCCATGTCAAACAAGGCCTGCTTGATGTCACTCTCCGTTACCTTATCCAGCAGCAAATCACCCTGCACCTTAGTAACAGTCGGGCCATTGGCCATGACCACAGACGATAGATTAGTGACATTGCCAGAAGAGCAGAGGAGTTTACTGTAGAAGGTGACAAATTCGTCCACAACCTCTTTAAATGATACTGTTATTGATCCATCCCTTTTAGTAACCGAAGAGATGAAATTCTGCTTAGCCCTACGCTTAGCAATAGCATAAAAGGTTTTAGAGCACCTGTCCCCTTCCTTGATCATTCGACTTTTTGTAATCTGAGAGAAAAAACTCAATTCTGCCTCACTTAGTCTGGAAGCCTCTTTCCTGAGCTGCGCTATGGTATTCACCAGTACCATATTGCCCTGTTTGGTGGACAAAGCTGATTGTGCAGCTTCCAATTCAATCCTAGCCCTCTCTGCCCTAGCCGAAATGTGTGAGTATTCTGCCCGATTAAGTTCCTTAAGGTGCTTCTTCAAAGCTTTAAGTCTCTTGCAGAGAATGTACTGATGCGTGCCCACATAGCTGATATTCCAGCATTGCTGGACTATGTCATGAAACTTGGGTGTGCAGTCCAGCAATTTAGGAATTTGAAGGGTCGTTTCACACTGTCCTGAGTATGATCGATGCTTACTAAAGCAGGGGAATGATCAGAAATGCATCATGGAGGCAGGAACTTCACCTCAGCTTTAAGGTCGGATGCAAACCACGACAGACCTCCTAACACCCTGTCAAGCTTCGACCAAGTAGTATTGTTCGACCACGTAAAAAAACTGCCCAGGAACTGAAGGTCATCTAATCCTGTCGCATCACAACAATCATTAAAGTCTTGCATTTCATAACTGGTGGTATTAGTACCATTCCATCTATCTCCCACATTCCTAACAACATTAAAATCACCCAAAACAATCCAAGGAGCAGTCACACTGTTATTTGCCTGGCAAAGCTGGTTCCAAAGGCCCTTCCTTGTTCCAACCGAGTGCAGCCCATACACAAAGGAAGATGCTAAGGTTTGTTTAGAGACCTTACAAGCAAAAGTGCACGTAATGACTTGTGTTTCAGCAACGATATTGACAATAGACACTTTATTAGGATCAAACAACACCAGAATTCTCCCTCCCCCAATAAGGTCAAAATTGTGCACAGCAATCCATCCAAGAAAACGAAACTGGAGGATAGTTTCTAGTTTATCCACTGATAACTTAGTTTCCAAAAGACCCAAAATGCTAACATTATGTTTCCTAACAAAATCCACTACACTTTTTTGTTTTAAGGCTTTGTTAAAGCCTCTAATATTCCAAGAAGCTATAATCATTAGACATTCGAAGGACCAGAACCAAACTTCATACCTCCCTTGCGCTTCCTATCCGCCTCTGCTTTGGCCTGCATAAGTCCCTCCTTAATCTGATTATAGGCGCCTGGTTGCTTTTGGCCTATATCCAATGTAGTCCTTTTGCCTTTCACCTTTCTCTTTACTAGAGTATAAAGTAGTTCTTCCTGTCTTGCCTGTGCATTCTCACTGGCTCCATTCTCCTCTAGAGGTTCCTCTTCTGTGACTACGGCCTTTTCTGATTCGTTTGATGAACCATTTAGGTCTGTACCCTTGAGACAATTAGAGGTAGTGGCAGTCCCAGTGTCCTTTTCCTTATTTACGTTTGGCTTCGACTGTGAGGCCGAGGCCTTACCCAGAGCTGTTGCCGCCTTGTCTCCTGCCTTAACACTATTCTGCTGACCACTCTTCCCTATACCAACAGTTTTAGGATTTAGGAGGTTTCGTGCTTCTCCATCCCTTGCATCTAACTGATCAATTGCTTTTGTCTGAGCTTCAGTTTTTTGTAAATAACTGGTTACTTCCGGGTTCCTTCTGCATATTTGCATAAGGTGCCCAAAGCACTTACATATTGTACAAAACTGTGGTTCATGCTCATACACCACTTCCTGTGTTTTTTGCCCAGATGGTAGTCTATATGCCACATTTCTCACCAGCTCCTTTGAAAAATCGACTTCTACTAAGATCCTTGCATATGAAATCCTCTCCATCCGAGAAGTTAGTAGGTCCATTGCAATGGGTTTGCCAATTTTGGTGGCCAATATACTCAAAGCTTCCTTCGACCAACAACCAAGGGGCAGGTTTGGCAGTTGAACCCAAGCTGCCATTGTGCTTATAGCCTCCATCCCATAATTGAAATCATAGGACAGGAACTTCAGCAGTAGAGGTTTGCCATATATGAAATATGGACCATTTGTCAAGACCAGGTTCCTATCAGCTGCAGTCTGGAATTTGAATACAAGCCACCCGCTTGGGTGAATGAAGAAATTAAACGGTACCTTCCATTTTGTGCATTGCTCCTCAATGGCTTTCCTGCCCGGGAATCTGCCATTCACATAACCTACCAATCCAAAGCCCCATTTCTCCTCCAAGTTCACTACAAGCTCAATTAACGGATTATCCTCTGTCTCATTAACTTCCAACCGGTCCCAGTTTTCTCGGTTTCTGTTTTCACGAACCAAACTTGCCCAGTCAATTTTGGTATCATTAATATTCAGTGAGGAATGAGTCGGGACGGAGGAAATAACAGAAGTGGTTGGACCAGGATGCTCCGCCATGCAGTTGGAGGGAGGTAAGTCCACGTGCTCAGACAGGGGACAAACTGGGCCAGGTGGAGGTCGGGAGACCAGGTGGCAGGGGGGTTTGGATACAGGTGTGACCAACATGGGAGTAGTTCTTTTATTCTTTGCCATAAAAAAATGTTGTCAGACCACTGGGAACACGCATGGGGTGGAGAATATAAAAAACCGCACTGTAATAAAGAAGAACCGCAATAAACAGAAATGGGACGGCTACGAAAGCTAGCTAAGATCAAACCGGCAGAAAGAAACGGACGCTGAAGGAAAAAAACAACCAGGTAAGAAACAGAAAATGGAAGTCGGAAAAAGAGAAAGGAAATGAGACACCTAAGCTTGACTGGTAAGAAGACCTAAAAGGACAAAAAAAAAACAAAAACGAAGAGAAACCAAGAACAATAGAAAACTGAGAAAAGGAACAACTAGGACCGGTTTAGAGAACGAAACATGTTGAGAGGAAAGCGACCATTTCTGCAGGCAAAGAAAGGTGGACGAGAACAAACAGGAACCAGGTTACCTCACTGAACATAATGAAACGTGAATGGATTTTCCGAACGCAACTTCAACACATCTAAACCAGAAATCGTACCGGAACTTCAACCAAACTCAACACTGTTTCTACACGCTGGCCACCAAAACAGAACGTTTTTCCCAGTACGCCACCACTCACACTACTGCATTGGCATAGTTAGGCCACCAGCAGCTAACTACCAGAAGAAGCCCAGAATCAGTAGCCGAGAAACAGTATGCAAAGGACGCAGTCAGCCGAGAAGCACATTAGGTGGAGAACATCTCTCTCTCACTTCTCTCTACTTTTTTAGCACATTTGTTGCTGCAATAAAGTTGTTGTGGATGTGCCTAAGAAGTTTAGTTCTCTACTGGCTGAGGCAAACCAACAGTTATCCTGGTCTAGCTACTGTTAGAGGATATTTCTTCACTTCCATATCCAATAGCATGGATCTTATTTTCATCGAATACATTGTGCACTTACTGGGAACAGGGGATCTAATGACTGCACGACTGCTTACTGATATATAGCTCGACTAACATGATCAATTTTTAATCCATTTGACCTATTGCAATTTTTTTCTGACTCCAATCAAGCTTACATGTATTCAACTTAGTGGTCTTCTTCTGGTACCCCTTTTCCTCTTTCAAATTATTTCAACTCTGCTACCTAAAAGTAATGGTATGCTGGAGGACTCCATCCCAAATGATCTTGAATTACCTTATTAACTATTTATCTCAAAAGTTGCAAACCCCAAGAGATTCTAAGAAATCTGAATTACCAGATAAGCCGCTTTACTCCAATCAACTTTTCTTATTGTTCTTTGGCTTCCAATAAACCCTCTTTCCTTTTCCCAAACATCCCCACTTCAAACCCATAAATAAAGGTAAAGAATCAGTTGGTTGGTTGTAACTTGTAATGTGTTATTTTATTCACAACTAGTTTTGCACCATGATGCACGGTGTTAAATTTTAACAATGTTTGAAAAATTATTAGATTTTTATAATTGTAATAGAGAAATTAGTATATTATATTAAATAAAACAATAACAATTAATAAGAATTCTTTCAAATTTGAGACTAAAAATATATCCAAAATAACTGAATAAATGTCTTAGAAAATTTTCCTAGGGGATTCCGAGGTTAATTTTCAGGTATAGTTCCAAAGGAGTTTAGGCAATTACTCAATTTATCGAACTTATTGGTTGATTCCAGTACCATTAGACTCTCGTACTTAAAACATTAGAAGCTTATAATTAAAAGGGCTGAATTTAATTGCAAATCAAGCAGTTTGGAAATTTGATTGATTCAGAGTCAAAATGACATTCCGAAGCCAAAAGCAAATGTATAACGCTTAAAAATACATTTAAAGCCATGATTTTTTAATTTAATGAGATTATGAAGCATACTGCTCTATTATTTCCCAGCAGCAGTGAAAGGGTTGTCTTTTGTACTGTTTACGAGTAAAGAAGTAGATGAATCAACTAATATGTAGGTGCCTCACACGTTCTTACTTTATTTAATGCATGTTTATGTGATTTTAATGATTACTAGTAAATATATTACTTCATTCGTTCTTTGGTTGATTATGTAATGAGAAAACTTTTCCCTAAAGTGTTACAAGATAGTATTATTTTTCAAACTTTAAACTTAGAGAAGCTATTAAAATTAATACTTTCTTTGTATTTGAAATTTAATATTTTTATTTTTATTTTAAGATATCTTATATTGAATATTCATTTCTTAAAAAATAAATACATTTTTTAGTAAATTTTTACGAATAATTTATTTAATTTAAAAATATATATCTCACTATTTATATATATATATATATATATATATTTATTTGAATAATCATATGCAAAAGTACCATAAGTTTATGCAGGCATTTTTTTTTTTCCTTTACAATTCTTTTAGTGAATTATTTAGAATTACTACGCATAATAATTTTTTAGTATATTTTTCTACTTATAATTTTTAATCATGTAATAATATGCTTTATCAATAGTCGGAAAGACCAAGAGTGGACTTACCTGAATAATATTATTTAGTGGATAATATTCTTAATTTTCAGTCCACAAGAGTGATCATTTCTTTTCTTCTTTTTCTGGGTGTAAGAATTCCAACCTTTGAAGTGTATGCCACTATTTGCATTGATTAACTGGACCATTTCTCATTGTGGAAATTTGTTGTTTCAACTCGTCAAACACGGAGGGGGACTCTTACCTAACATTCAATTGGAATTTTACCAATTGTTAGCATGTGGAAATGAATTGAAGATAGATGCTGACCACAAGTTTATATGTTTTTTATTTTTATTTTTAAAAAGCACCAATACTTCAAAAAAAAAACATCAAATTTTCCTCTCTTTTTTTTTTGGAAATCGTTAGGTGAAAAGAGTTTGATGACTCCCTAGCTATAATTATATTAATCATGTCTCTTGTAATTGTAATAGTTTAAAAAATAGAATTACAATGTAATAATTTTATGTTTGGCAATGTTAATTTAAACTTAAATTTTAAAATATACAAATGTACCCAAAACCATTATATCTATTTATGTAAAATAGTCAATACCAATTTTCTCTATTACTAATTTTATATTTCTTAATCGATCTTATATCTGTATTTATATATTTATTATTCTTATATGAACAATATCCAAATTATAGGGAAAATATTTATCCATATTAAGAAAATTAAAGAGGAAAATATTAAAATTTATAATAAATATTTTTTTTGAGGGAAAAAAATATTTTATTTAATCAAAGAGATACTTAATATTCAATATCCTTATATACGAAATAATTTTGAGAAAATAAAAGTTCAATTAATATTTTTTGTTTATTATTTTAATAAATTTGTAATTCACAATGCTAATACTCGAGTTATTTTTGTTACCAAATAGCAAATTACTTAAAAAGGTAAATTACACATAACGTATTCATATCTTAAGAGAAATTTAAAACTATTACTCATTCACTAACTTAACCAATTACTATAAAATAAATTGAATATATTTAAAGATAATGGTAGTATTCACTAATAACAATTTAAAATGACATTTTAGTTCCCTCAAAAAAAAATTGAACATTTTAGTATTGTTAATAAACGAGCTATTAATAGCTCCATTTTATTGTATAATAACTCAAGATAAATTATATTAGACAAAACCTAAAAGTATAAAATTTTATTTAAATAAAAAAGTATTTATCTGCTAATTTAATTAACAAGTACTAGGTTATGAATCTCTTAATCATCTCTGTGGGTTTTTTTTTAAAAAAAAATTCTTTTATCTGAACCATTTAAATGTGGTAGTCTTTACTATGTAAACTCCACAAACACACTCACGAACATGGCATTTTTTATCATGGTAAAACTATTTAACGTCAATAATTTTCTTTTTCCTTAAAATCAAGTCTTTAATTTCTTAAACTATTTGTAATCTCTCAAGCTAGGCCAGTTCTAGTCTTTCACATCTATGTAGCGAAATTCGTCATTGAAGATTCTTTGAATTGTTTAGCTTTCGGAACTCCACTGAATGTCCAATAATTTAATATGTTTCCAAGTCAACCTAATAGCATCTTTAATATTACTCTCGATGTTTTTTATAAAATTATAATATTAAAGTAAAATTGACATTTTAATAATTTTTCTTTTTATTCTAATGCACAAAGTCTTGAAAGTCTGTCACGCTTCATATAAACTATGAAAGAATAGTTGTCAATATTACAAACTGACTCAACAAAATAAAAAGAAAATACATAGAAAATTTAGGAGAAAAAATAAATACTTTAGAAATTTTTTTAGAAGAAAGCCAGAAAGATAAATATATTAGAAAGATAAACATGACAAGTTAAAATTTAACGTGTGATTATTTGATATTCATATAATCTTACTTAGACATTCCATTTATTAAATAAATGTCCATCACTCACACAAGAAATTTCCATCTCAATTCCTTCAGCGCATACAAAATGCACACCAACTCTCATCACAAATCTGAAGCACAGAATTCGGATACATAGCAGATAGAAATCATGCAGAGAAATTGCAGCCTCTTTGCTCTTCAACTTATGTTGATGTTCGGTCTGATCATATCTTGCCTTGCCAAGACAACACCAAACATCTCCACTGATCAAACCGCACTTCTTGCATTCAAAAACCACATCACTTCCGACCCTAATAAATTCTTGTCTAAAAATTGGTCTGATTCTTCCCCTGCTTGTGACTGGATTGGAGTCACTTGTGGCAATAGTCATCACAGGGTAGTTGCCTTGAACATTTCTGACATGGGTCTCACTGGAATTATACCTCCCCACCTTGGAAACCCGTCCTTTCTTGTTTCACTTGATCTGACCAATAACTATTTCCATGGCAATTTACCCCCTGAATTAGGCCATTTGCGTCGACTAAAGGCCTTGATATTTAAGAATAACGAACTCGATGGTCATATTCCGATGTGGTTTGGTTCACTAAGTGAACTTCGAATACTGTCACTAGAGTACAATAATTTTTCTGGTACTATCCCTCCCTCTTTATCTAACTCATCACAAATATAGCTATGGATACGGTTTTTATATTCTTTTAATGAATTTTTAGAATCACAATAATTAATAATTTACTTCTAAATCTTTTTTAAATACATCAATTACATCTTCAATTCATATTTTAATTATATAATGAAATTCTATATTAATAGTGGTAATATTATTTAATACAATAATATTCTTAATTTTCGGTCCACAGGCGAGACCATGGTTTTATTTTCGGAGTCCAATTCCAACGATTGAGTTAAAGACCACCTCTCCAAAAATAATACTCCTTCCAAATTCATTTCAATTATTCATTTTACATTTATACAAGGATTAAAATAAATATTATAAATGATAATTATATAAGTAAACTTCCTAAATTTTTATTTAATAGTTAGTGTATAAGTATTAATCATCCTAAAAAAATACATTCTTCAATACATAATTGACAACTTATGCAAATTATTCATTAATAACATATGTATAATTATAAGAATACGTACTAAAATTAAAAATTGAGCAATTAAAATAAAGCATTTAAAAAAGAAATGAACAATTAAAATGAAACTAAAAAAGAACTAATATTCTTATAATTAACATCCATACACAACATCACTTCTCTCTATTTTTTAAAATTTTTTTTGTGCATGTCGAAGTCCAAGACCGACCCTACTATATATATATATATGCCCATCTTTCTAGTGACCGCAATAGAAACTCTTAGGCACAATGGGGGAGGGAAATCGGGTAATTTTATTCTAATCCCGTTCATGCGGGGATATATGGTTCTCCCTTCCTATCCCATTCCCAATTGAACATCAACGAATATATTCAACAAAATTTTTGTGGATATGTCACCATACACGTCCCCATCCACTAAAAAACTGTTCATATTAAAAAATAAGTACATTAATAAATATAAAATTTACATAAATACATTTATAATCAATGCATTAAATAAATATAAAATATTCATAAAATACATTAATAAAATTTCAATATATTACATCAACAAACTATATGAAATACATTCACATTACATATTTAATTTTTTTTCTCATCAAGTTTTATATAAACTTGCATACAAAATCATTTAAAGTAAAATTCCTTACACTATAATATTGTTCTTCATATTTGAATTTATTTCATAATTTTAGAAGTTTCAATTGTACACTTCAGCAATAATGCGTCTAAAGGATCAATCAGATGTCATCTAATGATTATTTATTCAATCCATTTTTTATGAAAATGATTTTATTTTTCCGATTTCTAGATAAATATTCAAGAAAATGACATTTTGTATTGCAGTTCCATCTGACGTATCTATAACATATTTCTAATATCTTGCCTCTTATTTTCTTTGCAAAACTACTTTCATCCAAACCAGATAGACGTTTGGAAAAAATAAGTAGATGCTTACCACTTAGTCGAATCTTGACTTCAATTAACCATCTAATGTCATTGGACATTCTTTTTAACATTAGTTATTGCAATCTCTCCATTCTTATGTGATATATTTTTGTCAATGCATTAATAAAGAGTAAATGGTAATAATATTGAAGTGTAAGAATTGAATTATCGATTTTGTAAAGAAAGTAAGAAGAAGAAGAAAAAGAAGAAAAAGAAGAAATGAAATGATGATTCTCGCGTTGAAGAATAAGGTTTTTTGTCAAATAACAATATCTTTATATAAAAGATAACATACACAATATATATATATATATATATATATACATATCATGTCCATATTTCAAACTAATAAATTCAATTATATTTAAATATAATATCTCATTATCTTTTTTTATTTCATCATTTTGTACCATTAAATGGCGTATCTCCTATTTTCAGATTTGTATTTTTATGTCATTTTTTCAAACGCACAAAAGACAGGCTTTAATACTCTTTCACATGTTGTAACATTGCCAACTTTTTTTGACTCGATAAAAAAATCTAAAAGAATAACACATCACCTCTTACCCAACATTCAAACGGAGGGGCTCTACTTATTTATTATCCCACGGAAACTCTTACTTAACATTCAATTTGAATTTTATTGATGCCTATTACTAGCATGTGGAAAAGAATTAAAGATAGATGCTGGCCACGACTTTATTTTTTATTAAAAAAAAAGGAACCAACACTTTAAAAAAACATGAAATTTTCCTTTTTTTTTATTTGCTTTTGGAAATCATTAGGTGAAAAGAGTTTGATGACTCCATGTAGTTTTATTCCTCTTCTACATAATTTCATAAAGAAATACTTAAGATTCGTTTAGCGTAAATACCATCAAGCATAATTATATTAAAAGTAAAAGTATCTAAATCACATCTAATTTTTAAAAAAAATTCATAATTGTACAAAATCATGTTTATTGTCCTAACATTATACTTTTGTACTAACCTTCATTATTCACATTTTTCTGTATTCATGTGCAATGCACATGATATTCAACAAAAACATTTTTGTATATCTTATCAAAAAAAATTTCAAAATGCAAAAGAAAACTATTCAATAAAATTCATCTCATAAGTAAATTAAAGAGGAGAGAGTATTAGTTGGTATAATATTAAGTTTTTTATTTTAGGAAGTAAAATATTAAGTTTATTATCTATCTTAATTACTTTTAAATTAAGAAAAAATATTATTAAAGAGGTTTAAGATCAAAATAATATTAATGTAGTGTTTGTTATTTGTTACTATAACTTTGTTTTAGCTATTGAAAAAATGAATTTAAATATTATTTTAAATCTTGATATAAAATTTTTAAAAATATCAAATTATTAATAATTAAAATGCTGGCTTTTTTTAAAAATTATTTTTATATGTAAAAAATGAAATAATTCTAGAGCAAAAAGAAAAGAAAAAAAAAGAATATTTTTAGGATAGAAGAGTAGATAGATAAAATGATTATAAATTGTCACTGAATAGTTTTCTTTGCATTTCGAGAAGATATACAAAAAAACTTTCATTTAATGTCATGTGCAATGTATATGGATGATAAAAAGATGTGGACAACTAAGTATAATAATAGAAGTGCAATATTGAAACAAAAAAAAAATATGATTTTGTAGAAAAAAAAAAGTTTCAGTGCAAAACATGAATTTTAAAAATTTATGTGCAATTTAGATATTTTTTCCTTATATTAATCATGTCTCTAGTAATTGTAACAGTTTAAAAACTAGAATTACAATGTAATAATTATATATGTTTGGCAATGTTAATTTAAACTTAAATTTTAAAAATATACAAATGTTCAAAATAATCATTTATCTATTTATGTAAAACAGCCATTACCAATTTTCTCTATTAATAAGTTTTATTTCTTAATCTTATATATGTATATTATTATTTATTATTCTTATATTAATAATAAACAAATAATAGGAAAACAATTATCCATATTAAGAAACTTAAAGAGGAAAATATTAAAATTTATAACAATTTTTTTGAGGGAAAATATTTTATTTAATCAATGAAATGCATAATACTCCTTTGAATATCAATATATAAGAAATAATTTTGAGAAAATAAAAATTCACTTAATATTTATTGTTTATTATTTTAAATAAATAATTAGAAATGACAATTAAATATGTTTGTAAAAATTTGGACATTCCAATATTTTATATTTTTATAGTGAAAAATTAGTAATTCAGAATGATCATAAATTCTCGAATTATTTTTGTTATCAAATACTCCACAAACACACTCTCAAACGGGACCTTTTATAACATGGTTAACCATGGATCAAAATTAGTAGGCTTGGAGTGACAAGTTAGACATAAACTTATTAACCATTCCACGTCAATAATTATCTTTTTTCCTAAAATATTTTTTTAATTTCTTAAAACTATTTTTAATATGTCAAGAAGCTAGTCTATAGTGCCAGTCATTTGCATCTACCTGTAGCGAATTTCATTGAAAATTCTTTGAAGCTTAGCTTTCGGCACACCACTGGATGTCCAATAATTGAAGACATTTTCAAAGTCAATCTAAAAGTCAAATTGAAGAAATGTCCAGACTGTATATATATATATATATATATAGTCCATAAAATATACACACCAAATCTCAAGCACAAAATGGGATACATAGTAGATGGAAATCATGCAGAGAAATTTCAGACTCTTAGCTCTTCTATTTGTAATGCTGCTGGGTCTAATCATATCTTGCATTGGGAAGACAACACCAAACATTTCCACTGATCAGGCTGCTCTTCTTGCTTTCAAATCCCACATCACTTCTGACCCTTATCAATTCTTGTCTAAAAATTGGTCTGCTTCTTCCTCTGTTTGTGACTGGATTGGAGTCACTTGTGGCCTTCGCCACCACAGAGTAGTTGCCTTGGACATTTCTAACACGGGTCTCACTGGAACTATATCTCCCCACCTTGGAAATCTATCCTTTCTTGTTTCACTTAATCTGACCAATAACAATTTCCATGGCAATTTACCCCCTGAATTAGGCCATTTGCGTCGACTAAAGGTCTTGAGATTTACTGATAACAACCTGGAGGGTGAAATTCCGATGTGGTTTGGTTTACTAAATGAACTTCGATCACTGTCACTATATAACAATAGTTTTTCTGGTTTCATTCCACCCTCTTTATCTAACTTAACGAAGTTAGAGTCCTTGTTTCTTTCTGAAAATTCTCTAGAAGGGACAGTACCGATAGAGATGGGAAATCTTCACAAGTTGAAGAAACTGATCATTGAAAACAACAGACTTTCAGGTTCTTTGCCAGCACAGATCTTCAATATCTCCACTCTGGAAGATATCTCATTTGTCAAAAACTTTTTATTTGGAGATCTTCCCGATGATATATGCAGTCACATTCCAAGAGTTAATTTTCTTGGCTTCGATAACAATCAGTTCAGTGGTCAAATACCATGGAACCTATCACAATGTTCAAAACTTACAACCTTGGGCTTGTCTGAAAACAAATTCGATGAAGCATTCATACCCAAGGAAGTAGGGACTTTGGAGAGGCTAGAGAAGTTATTTCTTGCCAATGTCAATTTGAAAGGTAATTTTGTGGTATACAATAGTAAAATGTTCAATTCTCAGCTAGGAAACGAGAGTATATGGCTGATTAACAATTACATAGGCAAGTCATTTCATTCTAGTCCATAATAAAAGTAAGAGAATTATTATTATTAATTTGTGCACATGCATTATTTCATGTATTAAAATCATAATTTCACGTTGTACTTTGTAGGTTTAATTCCAAGGGAGTTAGGTAATTTAACAGCTCTTAAAGTCCTATCGCTTACAGATAATAATTTGACAGGTATGACTAATGTCTAATTTCAGATAATAATCATGCCATAGATGGTCAAAACTTTCTCTAATGTGATTTAACTTCAACAGGTGAAATACCACACGAGCTTGGCAAGTTAGGCAAACTTGAAGTTCTTCAGTTAGCAAGCAACAATTTGCGCGGTCAAATACCAATGGGAATCCTTAACTTGTCAGAAATAAGGAACATCAATCTAAATCTCAATTTTCTTGAAGGCCACTTATCGTTGGGTATGAATTCTGATGCACTTCCTAACTTAGAAGTAATACAACTAGGTCAAATTTTTTCAGTGGAGTTATACCTAGTTCTATCTCTAACTGTTCAAAACTCTTCGTAATAGAACTATCTGTAAATAATTTTGTGGGTTCTATTCCTACTTCACTTGGGCACTTACAAAACCTCAAAATATTGAACGTAGTTTATAATCGTATAACATCCAAATCTTCATCCCAAGAGTTGGACTTCTTCACTTTTTTGTCATCATGCAAGGATTTGCGATCGATAGGGATAGAGGGAAATCCCCTAGATGGATTTCTTCCGGCTTCAATTGGAAATCTTTCCAAATCTATTGAAAGTATAAGAGCAGACCATTGTATTGTCAGAGGGAGCATTCCAAGTGAAATTGGCAACTTAAGCAATTTAATCGATTTAAGCATCGCTGGAAATCAATTGACAGGTTCAACTCCATTTACAATTGAGGACTTGTCAAACATTCAGTCACTAAATCTGGCCGATAACAAACTGAGTGGAGTCATTCCAAAAGGTATTTGTGGTTTGCAAAAATTGACTTCTTTGAATTTGGAAGGCAATCATATCTCTGGATCTATTCTGGATTGCTTGGGAAACGTTTCATCTTTGAGAAATCTCTTCATGGGTTCCAACAATTTGAACTCTAAAATACCCACAAACTTGATGAACCTCAAAGATCTCTTGACCCTCAACCTCTCTTCCAATTTCATAACTGGCTCTTTGCCCCACAATATTGGAAATCTGAAGGTCGCAACCCAAATAGACTTGTCAAGCACTGTTGAAGATTCAAAAAACTTGGAGCTTCTTTCTTTAGCTCACAATATGCTACATGGATCAATTCCAGAATCAATTGATAAAGCTGTGAGTTTACAATATTTGGACCTATCGCATAATAATCTCTCGGGTTTGATACCCAAATCTTTGGAAAAACTTCAATATCTCAGGTACTTGAATCTTTCTTTCAATCAATTGAGAGGTGAAATACCTTGGAGAGACCCGTTCAAGAACATCACTGGTGAGTCGTTCGCTTTTAATGAAGCATTATGTGGATCTTCCAAGTTTAAAGTTCCACCATGTCCTGCTGCACAAACTGATAAGTCGAAGAGAAGAAAGATGGTTCATCTAATTGTGTTTATTTTGGTCGGAGTGATGGCAATTGTGGGATTGATAATGCTTGTAGCATACATCAGATACCGAAAGAGACATGCATTGATAATTGAACGAAATACATTGCCGATTACCACATTGGAAAGAATTTCATACTTCGAACTCCAAAGTGCAACAGATAACTATGCTGAAAACAATTTACTCGGAGCAGGGGCTTTTGGAACAGTTTACAAGGTAATCTCAGGGATGGAAGACTTGTTGCAGTGAAAGTATTCAATCTACTAGTAGAAGCTTCTAAAAGTTTTGAAGCCGAGTGTCAAGTATTGCGCAACCTTCGACATCGAAATCTTACAAAAGTCATCAGTAGTTGCTCTAATCCTGATTTCAAGGCACTAGTACTTGAGTTCATACCGAACGGAAGCCTTGAGAAGTGGTTGTATTCTCATAACTATTTCTTGAATATTAGTCAGAGATTGAATGTAATGATTGATGTGGCTCAAGCATTGCAGTATCTCCACTCTGGTAATCCTACACCGTTGTTCATTGTGATCTGAAGCCTAGTAACATCTTACTTGATAAGGATTTAGTTGCACATGTAAGTGATTTTGGAATTTGTAAATTGTTTGATCAAGAGCAAAGCAAGAAATACACGGAAACACTCGCAACATTTGGTTATGTTGCACCAGGTAAACTTTAAAGAACCTTTTGTGCATATAAACTACTTTATATACCTTTCTGAATGTATAAAATGTTTCGTTTATATGCATTTTATTTCCCCTTTAATGGTGCCTTGTAGAGTATGGCTTGGAAGGTGTAGTATCAACAAGAAGTGATGTTTACAGTTATGGGATTTTGTTGATGGAGGTCTTCAGCAGAAAAATCCTACTGATGATATGTTCAATGGAAACTTCAGTTTGCGGGACTGGGTAAATAATTCCATTGTTGATGCACCACTTAAGATTATAGATGCGAGTTTGGTACTGTCGAGTAACAATTTCCACGCTGAAATTGTGAAGTGTTTATCACAAATCTTTGAAGTGGCTCTGAACTGCTCAGAAGAATCTCCGAAGAATAGGATCAATATGGAAGAAGTTCTTGCTGCTTTGAATAAGATCAAACTTCAATTCCAATGCTATGCTGGGGTTTGAATGTTTTCATTATTACTTTATGTTTGATGTTATTTTACTGGCATTTATTTTGGAGACAAATCTGAGTGTAACAAATTCCATACTGAAATTGTGAAGTGTTTATTGAACATCTTTGAAGTGGCTTTGAACTGCTCAGAAGAATCTGCGAAGAATAGGATCAATATGGAAGAAGTTCTTACTGCTTTGCATAGGATCAAACTTCAACTCCAACGCTATGTTGGGGTTTGAATGTTTTCATTATTACTTTATGTTTGATGTTATTTTACTGGCATTTATTTTGGAGACAAATCTGAGAATGTTTTGAAATCCTTTCTACTTAGCTAAACAATTTGTTAGGTTATATTGGTCTGCTTCCTTCTTGAACAATGTGCTAAAAGCTGTTTAAAAACTTCAGTCAGTTAAAACCCAATTTACATATAGTATGTGCATCACTTGTTATCAATTTGTTATTTTGATTTGTTTAATTTAGCACATTTGTTGTGTTGGTGCAATAAAGCTGTTGTGGATGCCTATGAGATGTTTATTTCTCTACTGTCGAGGCAAACCAACAGTTATCCTGGTCTAGTAGCTACACGA
>SRSM01000194.1:0-63532 GCA_019593545.1 Apocynum venetum
TATATTAGTAGAAGATTTCGTTCCGGTAACAATGAACCCTCGGGAGCACATGAGGATGCAAGTTAACAGGGATTGGGTGGCCTGAAGGCATCCTTTGACTCAACAACCAGTTTCAATCTTGATATTCAAAATTAATATAAATCAATGTACATTCTCAGCCACATACATTGAAAGAAACTGGGTTTACAGAATCTCTCTTAAAACTAGTAAAAATTTACGTACTCTGAAAGTACATTAATGTATATGGGCAGCAGAGATAGGGTGGGTTGTGGGAAGAGGGGTTCTTGATTATTTGTACTTCATCAACTCTTTCCTGATCAAAATGGAATCAAGAAAAGCAGCCATGGAAATGACTATATTAGAATAAGGAAAGAAGTACCATGTTCACGAGGGCACATATTAAAGAATTCTCAGCTGAAGATCAGCATAACCAACCCTCGCTTTATGCCTTTCGAAGAGATCTTTAAGAGCCTCAACAAACCGGCCATGCACTTCAGCAACCTTTTATTGGAGTTTTAAGTTGGGAAGAAGCGAAGTTAGTTTTGATAAATTGCCTATTTGAAGTAAATATATTGCAAATCAAAAGGCAAATAGAACTACAGGGGGAAAAGAACAGAATTAATATCTATATATGTTCCTGATTCCCCTTAAAAGGACATCTCCCTCAGCCACATGCGCCGTTGTTTCATAAGAACCCAGTTCAGATATCAAGGTTGCTTGAAATTAAGTATTCCTAGGATAAATATGTCCAGACAATGTATATAATGAATATTAGGGAATACTCTAAGACATGATTCTGATCCGGATTAAGAATGTCCCTAGACTGTCACATAATCTATCTAATATGTGTGTTTGAAAAATGGATATCGTAAAGAGAGCACTCCCTTAAGTCATTCTCTCTTCCACGTGAATGAAGACTTGTTAAAGGTCTTCAAAGATTGCCAAATCTCGAGAATTTCCTAGTTTACCAGGTTTCTTTTTATTAAAGAATTGCATTTACCTGAAAAAGGGTTCAGAGAACTGCAAAGAGTACTCCCCTCAAGTCATTTTCTCTTCCAGGTCTCAAAAGATAAGCTAAATTGAGAATATTCCAGCTTACCAGGTTCTTTTTTACAGAACTGCATTTACCTAAAAAAGGGTTTATAGAACTACAAAGAGAGAGTACTTTACTTCCCTCAGTAATTTTCTCTTCCAGGTCTCAAAAGATAAGCTAAATCTAGTATTTCCTAGCTTACTAGTTTTCTTTTTATTACATAGCTGCATTTACTCTACACGAAGGCAAAGAAGTGCATGGAAAGAATAGAAGATCATAGCACAAGGAAGGTACCTCGTCGTTTGTGGGTTGTGGATTTTTCTTAAGCAAAATTGGTTTACCAACCACAATGTCCATTGGATGCCTAAAGGGTAGAGGTGACCTGCAAGCGCACACCATTAATAAATAATGGCTTGAGAAAACAATCAATGGCTAGATCAACATCTGAAAATATTTAAATGAAATCCTAAAAGATTTGAGTTTTAGTCTTAAATTATGAGTCGATGAGTGAGACCAATAAAGCCCTTAAACAAGAATATGCATCTACAGAAAGTAGATAAGGCTTGCATATCTGAAGTTGCTTTAAATCCATGAGGAATAAATATAATTATGACCTTCTGATGACAGAGTTAATTTCCCCACTCTTGGAATGTGGAAATTAGTTAATGGTGCAAAACGTGCCACAAAGTCTTGAAATGAAAACAATGATAAATGTCATCAGAGATCTTGCCCTATTTCTCTAGATAGAGGTAATACCAAAATCAAAATAAGAGCTATGCATGTAAAAGCGGAATCTAAATGGTGGAACATACCCAAAGATACCCAAAAAATAAGTGGAGTAAATTTTATAGCTCTAGAAATCTCCATGAACAATGTCCCTTTGGGCTTCCACCAACTGTAGACATTTGACTGCATAGAGATAAGAAAAAAAGGTCAAATATATATTGACTCCATGACAAGAAAAAACAAAAACAGGAACATTAGAAATCAATTAATTAAAATGAATGAGCATGACGAAAATCAGGAGGATACAACAGAGAGACCAACTGTTAAAAGATAAAAATGTTCATACACTTGAAGTAGCATTCCTTTCTAAAGTTTAAGCGTCATCAATAAGCCGATGACAAGTAGCAGCAAAGGAACAACACAGATGATGGATAGAGTTAAACAACCAAATTATGTGCATAAGAAGCATCCAGATCATGGAATAATAAAAAATTTCTTCAAATAATCAGTCAACTATCTTCATGCTAAAGTTTAAAGTCCAATAAAGCATGCTATAGTTACTGCAGGTGATTAATCATACCCAAGATTGTTGAAAGAAAGAAACAGTTAACCAAATAACAACAGTTTAGAAGCATATAAAATTGAAGAGCTAATAAATTACATGCCATGAGCTCTACAATATATGTGATGATCTTCAACAAGACAAACTTTAAATATGTGAAATAGTGACTAAAAGATCTTAAATTATAAGGGAGAGTCGGCAATAAAATACCTGTCCAAAGCAGAAAACTGGAACCAGAGGTTTGCCCATCTCCAAAGCAACTTTTACAAATCCTTTCCTGGATTTTAGGAAGGCAACCTATTTGAATGAGAATCACAGTTAAACACCAATAGTGATGGTGAAAAGGAAAGCATAAGATAAATAGTCCTTACCAACAATGTTGCAAACATTAAAATGCATTACACAATAAAATTCACTTAATTTTTTTTTTCCTTCTGAACAAAAATGCAGCGGGAGATGATTAATCTGCTTCAGTGAGTTACAAATCTCATGCTTTTTACAGATAAGGTAAAGTCCCAATTACACCAGGAAAAACTCTCTATCTATTAACAATATTATCCCACAAATGTCTTCGTTTCATTTTTAGTTTCACTTTTTCAGAATATTTAAAATGTGACAAGCAATACCCTATATGATTCAATGGAAAGATGAAAAAGCAGCAATTTGGCTGTGCATTGGCGTAAAGATTTATTAGGCCTCTATTTCTTCCTTGTACCGGTTTGGTTAAGATGAATGCTTGCTAACATCTGCTTCATCAGACATCGTTTTCAAATTTCACATTATCCCGAGTTGAAAAGTCCACTAATACTATTAACTAATTCTGATCTTCTCATTATGCAGAAAAATCCTTATCGTTTAGGGTAAAGATATTTAAGATCTTTCAGACAATGTATGTAACCACAGCCCAGGAACTGAGTAAAACATGAAACATCATGTATCATTTGTTAGCATTACTGTAAAACTCAACATGTTTTGGGAATTTTTAACAGTTAAGCTAGCATTTCTGTCTAACACAAACACAGAATAACACAGAATGTAACTGCAGAAAATGTACAGTTATGTAGCATCCCCCTTGCAAACTAATAGAAATCCAAGGTAACATTTGACATGGAGAACTTCTAAGATCAAATCACTCAGATACACATGCAAAGTGATGCTACATATTGTTTAGCTAAAAGAATGGCCGTACAAATTAACCTCTGTATTATCATGCTCCATATAAAACATCTCTTGAACGCCACCTGGCACTATGATGCAGCTATATCCAGATGCCAAAAGAGAAGCATAATTTTTCCTTGTTGCTTGGGAAAGTCCTAACCAAGCCCATATATGCCTCAGAAATGGCGTGTAAAACACCTGCATGGTATTTTCTGGTGATTAATGCAACTCAAGAATACAGTAATCATAACCATGAATTCAGGAGTACAAGCTATAGTCATTCTTACGGCACTACTAGCAAGAACTTTGATCTTCTGGAGAGGCAAAAAACCTGTAAGATCGGCAAGTGCAACAACCCCAATTGGCAAAACAGAATGTGGTTCATAGCCAAAAACTGCAAGACAAGGGCAAGTTCGTTATGATCACTCTGGCAGTGGAGTGGCTGAAGTAGCAATGCAATCTTTTGAAGAACGTGCAACCTTTGAATTAAAGAAAGTTTAAAACTTTGACATTTTTACTGTAAAAGTTTTCCCCAGAATACATTTTGGTACAAAATAATTCCCTGCTGACAGGGTGTGGGTTGCAGTATCGTTACAGCTCAATCATGCCTTAGTCATAGTATTGTAACGAATCCATTAATCTGAATAAGAGCTTGTTCACCACAACAAGGGGCTGCCACTTGTTTTAATTGATGCAAAATCAACCAACCAGCGGAACCAACATGTATATCACTTTATGCAGCAGTAAGACTACAAAAACAAAATGAAGCAAAGAAGATAGTTTCTGAATCACTACAGATTTATGGGATTTTTAAAGGACAACATGAAACGCATAAAATAATGGACATGATATGAACATATTGACCTAGCCGAACAAGTAGTTCTCTGTCAATGTATCAAACAGTAAGAAACTAAATATACATATATATATATATATATATATATATATATATATAGTAAAAGACTAAAGAAGAATCACCATAAGCTTGATTAGGATCAAAGGCTTCATAGTCCTCCACGTACAGACTAACTGGAAAGTATCCACAAGCATGCTTGCAAATGTACCTGAAATAAGTTCCCCCCAAAAAAAAATCAGATTTTTATTGGGAAAAAGATATTGCAGAAGATGGACGAAGTTAGACGCTTACCTGGACAATCTTCTTCCGAATTTGCTTCTTTCGTCAATTGGAATCAGCATAAAACGATAAGCAATCCTATTACGCTGAAATTCACATCATAAGCAAACCAATGTCTCAGAAAAAAGTACTCCAGTGCAGATACAAATATAAGATTGCCCGAGTATTGAGATTTGAGGAACTCACATCATAGCTTTGTACATAGGGAGAAAGATGAAGGAAGCAAAAACAACAATGGCATTAAAATGAATAGCTCCAAGCCAAAGAGTCAATGCAAGAAGCGTGTGAACTAACGCCCCTCTTTGGCCTTTAAATTCCGCCACCGGCGGCTTCTCCGTCGATGTCGCTGCCGTCCGATGATTCAACTCCCCGTTCCCCTCCATTCCCACAATACCAGGAAGAGAAGTTCCAACAATAATCCAATAAACAAACTCTATAAACAAAAATAAATCACAACCCACAACCACCTAATCTACAAAATTAAATAATAGCAAACGTGAACTATGAAGATTGGACCAAATTATCGTTTAAAAATTTCAACTAAAGAAATATCAACAGTACAACGCTTCTTCCAGGGACTTCTGTGGGATGGACTACTTGTTTCTTTCAAAGTTCCAAACTTTATGTAATAATTTGCATATGGGGTTTATGTGAGGATGGGTTTTTCTCTTCTCACTCGCATCAAGAAACTCAGGTAGTTGTAAATTGTAATTGTTGAGAGAAAGAGAGAGCATTGATGACTGCGATAGATGATGAGTGAAGGGAGGAGGATGGGTCCCAATCGTGCCAAGTGGCCAATTCTGAAGACACGTGATTTGACTGATATATTATATTATTTATTAGCATTAATGTAATTACCGATGAGATAATATAAATTAGTGAATGTAAATTTAATAATTTATCAAGTTAAGAAATTTACTATTTGAATTTTAGATAAAATTATATTTATTTAAAAAAAATATTTAATTTATAATATTCTAAAATAGAATTTGAATAATTTGTGATAAGAGTTAAGACTCCCACATTAATAAATTAATTACTGGCTTAAAAATAAATTATTATTGAAGGAGTTAATTGTAAAATCTTAAATAAGAGAAACAAAATACTCAATTTTAGATAGAATTAATACTCCATATAAATTCTATTTTGTATAACTTTGCAGATGAAATTATATACGTAGAAATTTATTATTTGTTTGTCATTTTTCGTAGGAAGGTACTTGAAGTTTTTGGGCAATTGAGGGAATAGTCTATGTAGATGTATGGATATTTTTAGAATTTTGATTTATTTAAGAATTTTATGTAATTATAAGAATTTATATAGTCTAAATTATCATGTCTAAAGTTATTTTAAAAGTCAATTATAAGTTCATGATTGTTAAATATAAAATTCAATTATAAGTTAATTTTAGCTAGCCAACTACTGGAAGAGAGTATGAATGTAAAATTCAATTTTCTTTTACTTCCTTTCTTTATGTTTAAACACCAATTATATATATATATATATATATATATATATAAAACAAATAGAGACTTTTGGATGGAAAAATCTAAAAGAATTTTCCTTGTAAAAATCTCAATTGCAATGACATAATATTTGATTATTCCCTTTATCTTTTTCTTGTCGAAAATATCACGGAATTTACTACGCAAAACGTTTTCTCTTAAGTATAATAATTGGATAAAGAGAGAAAGAAATTCAAGATAGTGAAAGAAATTCTTTATTTTTCGATGAACAAGAAACTTCACATTATCTTTCACATTTTTCCTTTATCTCGTTTGACCTAATTTGTCTCCATTGTGACATGCAAAATTAGTTTTACCTTCCAGGTCGAATGATCGAAATTATACAACAAACCCCTTTTTGGCTCCTTCTTCTGGCAATGTCCTCACTTGATTAAATCATTTGAAGAATATTTCACGTGCAATTGATTTTAAACAAGAATTTCTTTTTTTTCCTCTCACACGGAATTTGTCCCGACTAATTCACTTATCCCTCGATTGAATTTTTTGCAGGGAGCAAAAACTCTCCCCGAATAATAATGATTAAGGAGATCAAACTCCTTCCGCTTTATCCAAACCTTGTTAGTAACAATGATTTCATTTTACTCTCACATAAATGTGTTTTGCCTTTTTTTCCATTAGATCTTATGGCTGGCTTTGTTGCATCTAGAATTTGATCTATCAATTATGTACGATAGTATTTATTTCAAACTATTACATATTCATAATTTTGTCTTTAATAGGCACAAGAATAAGTTGAAGTTAAGACTATTCTATAATTAATATCCGATTGAGTGTATAATTATTTATATCTTTTTTATATTATCTAATAATTAGCCGTAATAGTTAGTTAATTAGATAATTTTAATGGATGTTCATCAATTAGAAACCTAACTTACATAAAAGTTAAGACTATTTTGTAGCTAATTTCCAATTAAATCTATAATTTTTTATATCTTTTTTATATTGTCTTAGAATTAACCGCGATAGTTAGTTAATTGGAAGTTCATCAATTAGAAACCATAGGATTTGCGTCAAAAAAGTTTGAGATTTTAAAATTATAGTTAAAAAAATTGTCATGAAACTGATTTTACCGCAATGTTTCAATCTCGATCTGGTCCTTGTGGGTTTGCTTTAGAGTTAGAAAATATAAATCAGGAAATACTTTAACTCTCCAATGTTTAGAGTCTAGTTTATGCCTGAGGGGCACATTAAATATTGTCTAGACTTATGGTTGGCAAAGGGTAAAACTAGCTTCTATGACCTATAATCTCCTTTAAGTGACGAAATGAGATTGCATTCTTCTCACTTCAAATGTGATAATGATAAATGTCAAGATAAGTTGTCTCACATGCTTTCTGATTGTTAAGAAAGCATACATCATAATAGAGGAGCCCACCACCATCAACCTAATTAATCTGTGGCGTAGGCGTATTTTGTCCTATATATATTCAATTTTGGAAGCTGCACGATGTATTTGAGTAATTGTCAATACTTTTACTTTTATTTATAGTGGAAATTACATTGATCCACAACATAAACTACTCTTATGTTATTTTTGTTTAATTTCTGATTAATTGGTGCAACTCATTTCTTACCTCTCTTGTATTTTCATACAAGAATATACTTCCACTAATGGAGAATATGTGACAATTTGTTCGAAAGATAGAACAATTGACACAAGTTAATCATGAAAGTTTTGCTGATAGCGATAGGGTGAAGGATGTAGTGAAAATTTAATGAGTTGTTGCATAACTCACGATTTAACATAGAAAAGAAGGAGGTTTCTTCATAAATTTGCAGGTTTGGCTTTTGTTTTATCATGATTGGTGTGTGTTAATTACTTACATAAACATTTACAATTAAGTCCAGAACATGAACTATATATATCCAAAAGGATTGTTGAAGTTTGCATTACAACTATTGAAGCCAAGAGGCTCTGGATACAACGAAGAAACATAATGTTTTCATTTCTTAAGGAATTTGGTTTACATATAAACTATTTAAAGAGGTAAATATTACAGTTAATATTCAAATCAAATGAAGAATAATTTTGGACTGCTTTCGGCGCTGCTTTTTCCTTTTATTTCCGGTGCTTTTGAAGCCATATTTGTTGGCCAATATTCTTCAACAATTGATACTGTAGTCTTGATTGGCACATCAAATTTACTGATAACATAACAGATTCCACAATAAAAATATAAAAAAATCACTTCATGCATATAATGGAATAATGTTTATGAATTTACAACCTCAAAGATCTGTCTTAAATAGCCATATATAAGATGAATTAAGAGAAATGTTTAAGCAAATAACATCTACATCACAGATGGACAAATATATATATATATATATATATATATAACCTTTCAACTTTCTAGTTATTAAATAAATACAATGGACAAACAAACAATCTTTTAAGAAAATTTAAACGACTTGCAGAAGTTGTTTCACCAGGAGGAAAGACAGAGACCAAGCTTTCCCCGTAATTATCAGTCAAGAAGTATTTCATTTCTAAAGTCATGCAATAATATATATTGATTCGTCTTGTACATTCTCAATCTCTGCATCGTTTTGTACATATACTTTTCTGGAATGATATAATTTGGAAACTGAAATTGCTTTGTCCATGACTTCATCTCTAAATCATATTCCTCCATCATCCACACCTCATATTTATAATCAGTTTTAGTTGTTTTTCCAAAAAGACAAAGGAACCCTTTTATCAGACCCAGATTTACAAAAGAAGGATCAATGGGAATATGATCTAAGAGCATAGTCTCTTGAAACCTTTCCCTACTCAAGTCGTACACATTCAAGAAAAGCTCCCTATTCCTTACGTATATTAATGCTTTAGAAAGCCAATGAAGAGATCCATTATGGACAAGAGTCACCTTATCTATGAACCTAAGAAATTTACCACAAGGATGATAAGGGAAATCTGTTTCTTCGTTCCAGGAATTGCTACTTAATTTATACATCTACACCTTGTTCTTAAAGACTTTCACGACCATGTATTCATCATCATTGGTTGCTCTGTTAATTTTCAAATTAGTCTCAATGCAATATATATCTAGAATCTACATTTTTTCTAAGCATATAATTCACAAAGACATATAGACGGGATGCATTTACCTCATATTAATTAGACTAGTAATTAATCCTAAGTAATTCGTTCACCTATAATCCAAATATATTTGAATTAGAATTAGTAATCACCATAGTAAATGGACAATATCTTATTCATCAAATAAGAGACAAATTCAAGTTAGGGTAAGATTTTAGGTAGAATCTATGTTGAATTACAATTGGATTTCATGCTCCAAGGTCTTATATAAAGCATCCCAATGTTAGAGATCCATTATGATCTTCTCCAAACTTGTTTCTTCTGCACTTTTCTTTCTTTTAGCCTTTGTCTCTTCTCATTGTCCTCGAATCAAAGATGGTGGACGCAAGGTTCTTCGTTGGAGTCATTGGGAATGTCATCATTGCTGGTCTATTTCTCAGTACATGTGTAACAATTCAAAAAATATAGAAAGCAAAATCAATCCAAGAATTTGGTATAGTTTTATATCTTGTGACAGTATTTAATTGTTTAATGCGCATGTTCTATGATTTGCCTTTTGTTCACAAAGATAGCATTTTGGTGTTTACCATCAATACTGTTGGTTGGATTTGGAGCTCATCTATGTTACTTTCTTCTTCATCCACTCCATTAATTCTTGCGGTGGCTCGGTGGTCAAGCAATTTTATTCACTATCATACTTTTAGTTACTATTTTCACCTTGCACGGAGAATATATTAGATCTCTTAGTTATTTTTAATACTTTGTGTTCTTTTTAACATTGTGAAGTATTTTGCACGGAGAAAAAAGTAAGAGTGCCAACGAGTCAAAACTCGACTTAGATGTCAGTGAAACTCGAGCTCGAGCTCGAGCCAACTTATTAAAAAATCGAATCAAACTCGAACTCAAAATTAATTGACTAGTGACTTCACGAGCCATATAAATATATATATATATATATATTACTTTTTTATTTTTAAAAAAATTTTAAATTAAAAGTATTTTTAAAACAAATTCAAAACTCAAGCTTAAGCTCAGCTCCAAAGCTATTTTTTTATTCGAGCACGGTCTCTTTAAAATTTTAACTAGCCGAGCTCGAATTCAAACTTGAGCTAATATAATAATATACTTGAACTCGATGTCGACTCGTTTAAACCCCTGGAAAGAAGTCATCTCCTAAGAAAGAGAAGCCCCAAAAGAGATTCAATTAAATTCAATGGTTTAAATCGTATATGGAGATTCTTTTTACTTTTGTCAAGTAAATTATAGTGGTAGATTTATTTAGGAAAATTATTTGTTATTCAATTTATTGCAATAGTTAAAGTAATGAAATTATTCCAATATTTATTTCTTCCTTACAAAAGAAAGAAAATTCATAATTATGTATCAATAAATATAAAATTACTAATATTTTCATCGTTGATTAAGCATGGATGAGATTCAAATTCAATGAGTCCTAACTTTTAGTTTTTTTTATTTTAAAAAAAAAAAACTGGCAAGGGAGACAACCAAGAAGTTGAGAGGAAATAGGAGAAATAGATGGAATTTTAGCTCAATATCCAACTTGAAATCTCAACCTAGAAGAGACAAAAAACATGATTGAAGTGTACACAAGAATTGAATATTTTACATATGAAAGGAAATTAATTACTTGAGTGATGTAAAATGAAGAGCACACTGAAACATACTAAAACATTAATTAGCACCCCATTCTCAACCATCCTAACCACTTTTTGTAGGATTTCTTCGTACTTTGTCTTCTGTTAGTATCATGATGACTTTTCTGCTCCAAATCACAAGTTTTTGTGGAGTCTTCATCCTGCAGATAGGCCATGGCATTTTTCAGTTGTGTTATTTTTAGGCAACTATTTTCAAAGCTAAACCTGAAAAATGCAAGCAACAGAAAAATCTCATCTTACTTTAGCTGAAATAGGGCATTGTATCCCTTGAGGCATCATGTTTTCTTCTTTCTCTTGTTCTGTTGATGATTCGGAACTATTGTCTAACTTCTCAGAACTTGACTTTGATGTGCTTCTTTCGTCCATGTCTTGGCTCAGCTACAACACATAAAAGCATATATAGCTCGTTAGTATCTAAAATAGAACTAATCTACTAATCTTTAGGGCTGAAATTCATGTCTCTTTTAGTCCCTTGGGATCATTTTTTTTTAATTACGTTTCAAAATCAATTGGAATATGTATCCATTCTAGGATTCACGTCTAATCTAGTCTACTCTTATAGTCGAATTGTTAGAGAATATAATAATTATTTTGCGTTAAAAGAGTTGTCATACAATTAAAGTAAAATTGAGAATAATGAAAATAAATTAGACACAAATAATTTACCTGAAAAATCCCTAAACAAATTAGGATAAAAACTACGAAACAAGAGAAATAATTTATTACTCTGGATAATAATTGAAATACAAAAAATAAAGTATAACTTTATTACTCTTGGACTTAGCTACAAAAGCTAACAAAGAAATGAGAGATTTTCTCTTGGGATGAAACGATGAGAATGAAACATTTCTTCGTTACTTATAGAAGGAAAGTATGTTTCAACCATTTGGTTTGAAAAATTCTGCCAACCAAGAAAAGAAAACAAATGGCAAGAGTAATTGGTTTCTACCATCAAAAACAATTGAAAAAATAACCAATTTATTGTCCAAGTACTTCACTAATGTAATATTGCAATACAAAACTCATTTTCTTAATCATTTAACAAAACAATTAGAGTAATCATCTATTTTCTATACTTGTCCATATAAAATGACTTTACTGTCAACACGAAGCCATGTGGGGCAAATAATTTTTTTCCACATACAAGATTCGAGTCTCAAGACCTTGCTTAAGGGAAATTAACTCACTTCACTTGTGTGAAATCAATTTTGTGACACACACACACACACACACACACATATATATATATATATATATGGAAATTTTGATTGTACAAACCTGTAGTACTCGGTTTTCAAGCATTGCAAGCCTCTCAATGAGCGTACCCTTATGTTGAACTTCATTAAGAGCTGATGAAAGGGTTTTGCATTTATCTTCTTCTTCTTGATGTTTGTTTGTTTCCTGAAGCACTCCAGTTTTGCACAAGCTATGCTTCTCTTCTAGAAGCTGCAGCTGCATCATTCATTTATGACATTCCATTCATGGAAAAAAGTTATTAACTCCGAAAATCTAAAACTCACACAGATAACAGAAGAAACAGAATCTTTTAATCAATATGTAAAAATAAATACATGAGTTATCATGAGAAAAAGATTGTTTTTACCAATCGATCAAGCCGATCAAATCTTGCAAGAACAGGCAAAGAGGAATAGGAATCTTGCATTTCTTGATTCTCCATGATCATGATCATCAGATGGAGGTTTATGGGAAATGTTTTTCCTTATCTTTTTGGGGGGTTAAATAGAGAGGTTTATGTAAGGCACTATGGGCCTCTGACTCTCTAAAGAGACGAAATATATCTTACCATCTATAAACAAATCACGAGAGAAGGTTTTTTTTTTTTTTTTTTGGTCTTTCTTTTGGGGATGGGGTGAGGATTTTTTTGAATAGGAAGTTCTTTTTTTCTTTTTTCTTTTTTCTTTTTCCTCTTTTGGATATGGATGGATATTGCTATTGCTGAAGAGCTTTCAAGTCAAGGATGCAGAAGTTGTTAGGATGTTAATAGTTGCCATTCTCAAAAGGTAGTAAATGACAATCTTCGAGCCATTCCATTCTGTCATCATCTTCTTTTTTAAAATTTTATTGAAATCTAGCCAACTTCATCTTTCTCTGTTCTTATCTCAACATGATCTCATTCATGGAATATCTCAAATCTAAATGACCCCTAGATCTCTTACACACTCAATTTGTTTACTGCTCAAATCTTGCATCATAGTTGGTCGGTGTGCCTCGAAATGATTGATCAATTATAGTCCATACCTTTGGCACAAAATGTCACACTTTCCATTATATACTATAGTATTAATATTGCAAGAATATTCTTGTCTTTTTATTAAGCTCTTAACAGAGGTTTCCCCATGAATATGCCGTTGCTTATGTATGGCTTTTGACATTGGAATCATCTTATTTCTGGAAGTCAAGAGCCTTCTCTATTATGTCCTGCCACTACAGTACTGCTACTAATACACAAAAGAATTGTCAATATAACCATTGTAATAAGGGTATCCCAATGCTGGTCTCGATTCCAACTATGGGAATAAGGTATACAACTTTTGCTGGAAATTTTGCTCTTCAAAAAAGAGTTAAATTAAAGGAATAGATAAAAATAATCATAGGCTATAAAGTGAACACGAATCAGATACAAACAAAATTTTCCAAAAAACTGAATAATAACTTATTGGTGAACTAATGATTAGACTACATGACAAGGTCTCTGAAATTCTACTCAAAATGTTTCGGGTTTATTGATGACCCTTTTAAATAATAATAATAATAATAATAAGTGATGCCCTCTAAAGAGAATCGGCCTACCTTCAGCAAATTTTTGGATTGATCACCATGTGAGTTACTTTGAGCAGATGCTTAAGAAAATTTGGCCTAATTCATTAAGCCCTGTTCTTGATTATTACTAAAACTACTTTAAAGATGTTTTCCAATTGATTTTTACTTCTAATTTTAGCTTTAAAAAGTTGTTTTAAAAAATACTAGTACTTATTTTTTCTTATTTTGTTTATTGATATTGTTGAAAATAAAAATATTATAATAGTTTTTAGAACAATTTTAAAAAAAAAAATCAATAACTTAAACTCATCAATGCAATGTTCCCTTAGTGGATCAAATTTAATATTCAGGAAAACAAAACCCAAATATTTAATCCATTCGTAATTGAATATTTATTTTTTACTTTGATTAAAAATTAAGAAATATCATTAATTTTAATTAACTTACCAAAATATCTTTCACATTAGTATAATGAATTGTGTAATTCATGAGATAGTGTAATGAGTTAGTGTAATGTAATTCTATTAAATTAAGCAATTAAGTGCATGTGACCATGAATTAGTTAGATATAAATTTCTTAAATTAATGAGGTTATTAATGAAATTTTAAATAAAAAATATTTATTTAAGGAAAGTAAACATTTAATTTCTAACAAATTAAAATATAAACATGAACATTTAATTCCGAATGAATCAAGTATTTTATAACTCATAATGCATATTACCTAATATATATAATATATTTTTTTCATTTCAAAATAAGTGTAATTTTAACTATTTTCACACATATTAAGAATGTTGAAAATAATAATAAAATATTAATATTAAATTCATTAATAAATATTGTAAATCAATCTTGTATTATCTCTTTTCAAATTAATTATCACTCTCATTTTCTTGTCATTTAAATAGAGATAAAATTAGAAAATAATAATAATTGAAGCTAGAAAAATATTTATTTTGAAATATAATAAAATATCTATAATGATACTTATTTCGAAAAGGAAGAAGTTTGTTGCATATTTGGTGCACTTTTATTATATTACTTTGTAAACGTTTTATTTTAAAAAGTGTTTAGACTGTACTTGGCCAATATTTTAAAATGAATTTTTTAAAAAACTTTTTTAAAAATGAAAAGAAAAATTCATTTGAATAAGAATTTTGCGGGGAGATTTGTTGTATTATTGGTGGTTCCACATATGGAATAATATATTAAACTATAATGATATATAGATGATAAAATAATAAAGTAAACCCAGCTTAAATTAAATTAATAAAAATCGTTATAAAGCGGGTTTCACTTAATAATTATTTTATGAAATAACTTTAGTTATGACTTTAAAAATATATAAATAAATAAAGTACCATGTGGCAAACGTTAATTTGAGGAAAATATTCTCAAGTTAAAAATTTGTCCAAATATAATGTATTTGTAGACTGTGTTTGAAGATTTTAGATGTTTTTGGAGCCATGCGACACATCACCAGGACAAGTATTATACCGAACCATAAAATATTAAATGTTTATTTTATTATTATTATTCTGTTTGATTCTTCGTGAATCCTGAAAAATCAAGAATCTAAATGCTTTTTTGTTTTTTAACTGAAATAAAAGAAGCAATAGGTAATTATCCGTGACATTATGATCAAGAAATACAAGAGAAAAGTAGTAATTAACCATCATTAACGGTATTGTTACAGAAAATGTGAGTTTTTTCTAAATCTGATTTTATAAATTGATGCCAATTTATTTTTAAAATAAAAGATATGCTATATCTTTGAAAATAAATCTTTATTGACTAAAGATTAGGAAATTTATGTGAATAAAGAAAATGGTAAAAAATATGAAAAATATTGTAAAATATTCTTTATTGATTATTACAAAGATATGAACTATTTGAAGTGATTCAGTGTAGAGATTGTGAAGTAATGATCAATCACCAAATCCTTATTTGAGAAATTGTTAAGCATTAAGTTCAAGTTTATTCAATATTTATGTGAGCTTATTTGTAATACTCGGACAAATAAATTCTTATTCATTATATTGAACAAATTCGATTAAGTAAATTGTTGAATTGTTTGAAATCAAAATTGTGATATCAGCTTATAGTGTAGTGATGAATTATAGTGAACGAGTGAAGAGTAGTTATAGGGAAAAGTTGTATTGAATCCATTTGTATATTGAATAAGTAAACTAATGTCGGTAATAGCTCTGCAGACATAAATAAGAAAATTGTCAAACTGCATTAATAAACGTTCTTGTGTTATTTACTTTTTGTTAGTTTGTTTCAGGTTAAATCACGGTTATAACTTCTAACGAGTTATAACTAATTATATTTATACTCAGAGTTTCTATTAATTATGATCCCAATCAAAAGCCATAAGCAAGCCATACGTGATAGCCATGGATATCCACCCTCCAACAAGAACTCTCATTGCAGATCTCCTAATTGGTGAACCACCGAGAACAGCTCCAAGTCCCCCAAATAAGGCCAGTGCTATGGATGTTACAACCATTATGACCAGAACCCTTGTTCTGTGAGGAACAACCACCATAGCAGGGACCATTGGAACAAGGGAACCACAGAGAAATGCTAAGGCTGATGCTGCTGCAGCCTTGTATGGGTTAGGCAGTGCATCCTTGTTGAAACCATCTTGCTTTGCAGAATCTTGAAAAATAGTTGCTCTAATTACATGATCACTTACTATGCCTTTCATGAGAGCAGATCTTGCAGGAGATGCAACATAAGGTAGAAGTTGAATTTGTTGCTTAGTTGGAGAACCTTTCCCTTGAAATGGACCATGGTCACAAGTCATGAGCTTTGCCAATGGAGTTCTGCTAGAAGTAGTCAAAACTGCAGGAATGGTTGAGTTTGCATCAATCTTCCTGGATTCTGCTACAGTTGGATTAGCACTAGCAGAAATTTGCAGCCTGATGTTATCAGGATCTCCAACTTCCCTGGAAAACTCTGCATCCGAACTACATTCTCGGATCAATGATTTTTCAATATCCCTTTGCGTCGATACAGAAACAAACTCTCCAACAGCCATGCTGCAGGCACCTGCAAGAGCACCAGCCACCCCAGAGATGATCATGGATTCTTGGTCCTCTTTTGCTGCCCCTATACCAAGCATTAGGGATGCAGTGGAAAGCAATCCATCATTTGCACCCAGGATAGCTGCTCGAAGCCACTGAGCTCGTTGCAGACGCAGTATACCTTTCTCTTTTGTAGCAGCAATAGGAAGTTTATCGTTAGCACCAACTGCTTCAATTGACAAAGAAGAATCCATGCTTTATAGATAAAGTCAGATCCAGGAGTGTGGAGATCAACTGCAAAACACACTTCCTTTTACCTTAAACTTGGCTGCTAGACACACTCAAGCACGTGGAAGCAATATGTTTATATGTGGCAAAGATACCTCTGCCACTGTAGGTTCGTGATCAAGAAACAAAACAACATAGGTGGCAACGCACAAGGGTACAAATACCGGGAACTTCTGTGTCAAATTTGAACGTCAAAGCCTAAGAACTTTTTAATAAGCCAATGCTAAGCATTTTCCTACTAATAGCTTTGGTTACTGTCATGTCATTAAGATTCTTATTCCATAGCTGCAGATGGTGACAGAATCTCTATTATGCAATCAAGCTCAAATAATCATCCCACTTCAAACAAACTTCATGCACTTGTAACTATCATTTGTTCTTATAAACCGAGACTAATCCCTCCCAAAAAAATCCCTCCGGCTCAACTGCTCAGAAAATACTTGTTCTTGTACCTTCCTAGTTTAGCAATCTAGATCTAATCCAAGGAACCAATTCATCCAGCTTCCGGTTTATGGCAACAGCCAATCGATGTCTACTCCAAAGATCTGGCTACCAGCTTGTGCTTTTTTTATTGTAGTTTTCCTGTCCGTGATTAAGTGAAAGATCAAGCTGACAATATCCCCTTGAACTTTTAACTTCAACTGCAAATTTGGGTTTGGAATCTTTCCTTGTTCTTTCAAGAAAGCAGTCCTAATCTAGTCAATAAACAACACTCGTCCAGCATATCAGAACCACTTTCTACATGGCTTGCAATACTTTATTGCATCAATAAATTGTATCGTGTAGCAGAACAGTACAACCAAACATAAAGAAGTACTGCATCAAATGACATAGAGTACGAAACATGGAAGAATGTGAGTTTTGATTGAATACAAGTTCATATTTGAGAATGTTTGTCTTCATGTCCTTCAATTACTTGTTCAAGAGTCTTTTTGGAATGAAACTAATTGTTTGGTCATCAGAGATGCAGTGGTTCCTTTTCATAATCATTGTGCATTGAAACATCCAATGTTCTACAATTTAGAAGCCATTAAATTGGCATTCAAACAGACTTTGACGTATGACCCTTTTACAAACCTGGAGAGTATCTGAATTTTCATAATATTTCCCAACACAACTAGACAATGACTAGAATTCCAGACAAAAATCCAATTCTATATTGGTAATAATTCACCATAAGATATAAAAGAACAAAATCAAATACTAACTTAGTAACTAGGTAATATCTCATTGGTTCCTTGTCACATCCACGTGTTGATTTCATAAAAGGGTGTTACAAATTGTTTCTCAAGGTTTGTGGTTAATTTTAAAAAATAATAATAATAATAACGTTTAAAATGAAAATGTAAAATAAATGGATATCCAGGAACAAAACCTAATTCAGCTGCTATGAAGAATTGCACAATTGTTGCTAAATTTATTTGCAAGAGACGACAAGTTAAGAACAAAGAAGATAATGCAATTGTAATGATGAATAATAGCCTTATTTTGCAGTGACATTATTTCCATGCTAGATAAAAAACAACAAACTATATAAGCATTTCCAAGAAAGAGCAGCAGTCAATTGAAATGAAGCATCTTAATATGTTTTTTTTACAAGCAAAGTCTTGAGAAAATTAAAAAATCAGACAACAACCCTTGACACTAAGCAATAACAGCAGGAGGCGATCTATATTCACAAATCATGATCTGCACAATGTTATTACCCTATAAATAGCCATCCTTGCGGTCCTGCTCTTCTGCCTCCTTATTAGCAACTTCAACTGACTTGAACCAAAGGAATGCCTGGATTCCACGTTTCTAGTTAGCTTGTGCAGTTAATCATTTTTCAAATTCTTAACCAGAAATACTATGCTCAAAACACTACATTATAAAAATCCAAGAGATTTTAATATAGACATATCACCAATAAACTATCTACGTAGATGTTGTCCTTTTCTATTTGAACTTGTAATAAAGAGATGAGTTCCATATTTCAAGGAATTTGATCTCAACTCCAATGCCGCAATAATCTTGAAAATCAATGCCAAAGGCTCAAAAGACTTTCCCCTAAAATTATCTGCTAATCTTTGTAGTGAATCTTGACTTTTGACTATTGTGATTCTGGAATCCTGCGATTTAGACCACATCAAATGTATTGGACATGCCACCCTTTCTTCACTCACATTCTTCTTTTCATCGGCTAGCCCATTGGAGATTTATGTTGGGTTGGTCCATAACTCTCTCAATTACCTGTCATTAATGGAAGGAGTATGGTACAACACAGTAGGCTGTAGGCAAATGTCTTCTTCACATTTTTTAGATTATGTGCGTGTGTGTGTGTGTGGATGTGTGTCTCTTTAATTTTAGTAGTCACAATTCTGTATTCACTATTTAGGGATTTGGTCATTGCAGAAGAGGAAAAAGGTCACATGTACTGATCTTATGACTTATGAGAGAGATCCATTTTTTTACAAAAAGTGGAAGGCCCTTTCCTTTTGACATGCAGCAAGTAAAAACAATTTAAGAATCAAACTTAACATTCTACACTATAAAAACCCCAGGAACAACTGAGATTTTTTGGTTACCTTGAAAGACCACACCTGTAAAAGGGAACCCCAGAGCTTATGAATTTATCAGAGGTTTTGCAAGGGAAAAAATATATTACATTTCAAGTTAAATTGCAGATCACCCAGTTTAGCATTCTAAACTGACATATTTTGGTACATCTATTCAAAAAATATATCCTTGATGTCATCATTACAAAAAATATTCAAAAAATATTTGTCCTTATTACATAATTTTTCTTGAAATGTCACTTAGAATTTTCACTTTTTTTACTTTCCAACTTCCAGATTAAAAGGAATAAGGTTATGGCAATTGGCAAGAAATAAAATATTTTAGATCCAGATAGAAAGGGCCTCTTTCACAAGCACTGATTAGTGATTATAGAAGTATGACATAAAAACTTCTGATAAAACATTTCTCTATGAAGTCATGTTCAATCAAATTTCTAAACCTCCCCCACCTCACAAGAACTTCATTGTAACAAGCATACATGGCATGGGATTACTGTATTGTATATTACGTCCAAACAATTCAGGGGCTTTAGGAAGGGAAAGGGAAAATTCAAGCATGAGACGAAGTAACCAGTTACTCTAGGATTAATGTAAACAATTGTTTTTCCTCTCTACAATCCCTATTAAATTCTGAATTTGCTTGTTTAAAGCATGTTTTTCCTCTGTTTGGCATTCCTTAATACTCTAACATCGTGAAATACGTATGTAGACAATAGAAAAAACAAAAGGCTTGCAAAAAGATTGACTTACCGAGGTGGGAATGCCAGTGAAAGCAAAAAATCCAAGCAATGGAGTATAAAAGATACTATCTGAATTTATAACTCCAAAAACAGGTCTTTGATTCACATACTCGAAAATAGAACCAATCTGCAAAATAAAAAACCTACTTTTTAATGGCATCAACCCCCATAGACAATAACAAATCACTATTAGAATAAAACAAACAAATCATTATTAGAATAAAACCTCTTTGCTTTTTTTTTGGGATGGGGTTGGGGGGGGGGAGAGAGAGAAAGAAACTCTTTTACCGCAGCAATGGCTGTGATAGCTGAGGCAAGCAAGTACACAAAGAAGGGAACTTCAAAGCTGGAAGATTCTTTCTGGGCCTCATTGCGTGCCCACGGAGGAGGTTCATCTGAACCAGGCTTAGCCCAGGAAGGAACTAAAGGATCACCTTCTTCGTCAACATCATCATCTTCCACTTCTTTAGACTCGCTTGAATTTTTGTTAACAGAACCTTCTGTTAGAGCAGACACTCTCAGCCTATTGGCTTTGTAGGACAAATTCCTCCTTCTTAGGCCATTTCTAAGGGTGAATGATCTCAAATTCAGGAACCCAGAAACTGGAAATGAAATGGGGTGAAATCTTTTTGATGGCACAGAAAAATGAAGAGGTAAAATTGAGTAGCTGTATAGAGATAATGAGGCTAATGCAACCATTACTTCAAGAATCTGTGTAGTGTGATTATGGTTCTCCAATTTACAACTCTGCGGTAGTAATCTTTTTTAAATACTCATGCTTGAGCTCTACAACATAAGAAATGGTAGGATTGAGGAGGAAGATTTTCTGAGAGTTTTTAGAATAGAGAAAGGGAGGTTGAGGTTCATCCGAGGGTATATGACGTCATTTCTGATTTTAGATTTTTTTCCCCGTTATTTCCTATCATTTGATTTTGGAAAAAAATTATTCCCAAATAATTTTTATTAACACAAAGGTGATTTTTGTCCTTAATTTGGTTTAATCAAATTCCCTTATCTGATAATAAATCTTGAACAAATCTTCTTTTCTTTTCTTTTTTGAGAACCCTTGTAGAAATATTTGTATCCAGATAATATGTTAATGTTTAGTTTTAAAAATTATGCAAAGAATGAACCACAATATCTCAAAATTTTCAATTATAAAAGGGGAAAACATTAAATGAAAAAGAATAATGGAACTCCTAAATAATGATAGTCCAGAGTCTAGGATGATCAAACATTATAATCATATTTATCTTGAAAGAGATACATCAAATAGTCATTAAAACACAACTCATACAATACAATGTGTTTTACTTGTGATATTATTGTGCTAATTTTTTTAAAATGAATAATAAGTCAAGCATTAGATAATTCATGTTACAATTATCTAGTGGTGTAGCATTATGATCACACCACACTTCTAAAGGAAGAGAATGAATGGGAATATAATAGTATAAAAAATAAAAAATAAAAACCTTGAGTTTTAATCCATTGAACAGTATAATGAATTAATGAGCAACACTATTACAAGGTTTAATGTATATAATTAAAAATCGAGTTAGCCTGTCTAATTATTTAAAGCATTAGCCTGGCAAGTTTCATATTCCTTCAAACTTTTTACTGCAAAGATTACACCTGTGCTGAGGATTCAAATTCAGCAATGTAAGCCTCCTGGGCATTTACATGCATGGAGAATGTAGCCTTCAGAGTTCCTATTCTATTTATTACATAATCATAGTGTTTGATCTATGTTATAACTTACGCTCACAAGTCACGATGCTGATTTTATTTATATATATTATCATTATTATTAATAATGAATTTATTATTTCATCCGTCCAAATTTGAACGTACGAAATATTTAGAATTTAAATATTCAATTTCCTTAAACAAATATAATTTTCATTAAAAAATTTTATTAACAATTTTTTAATTTAAGATATTTACATTTGACTAACCTAATTACAATAAAAATAAGTAAACATCATTAATGTCAAATACTAATATTAATTTTTAAATTAGATCAAATGAAATCATTCAATTTAGACAAACATGTGAGTATTATTAACTAAATTAACATACATATCACAAAAGTCATTCTATTACAAATGAGAATTTGTGAACAATAATGCAATCGGTAGTCTTTGTATAAATATTAGAAGAAGTTTCTTTTATTTTGGTAAAAATATTACAATTTCTTTTCTTTTTTATTCATAAAGACTCAACAATCCTACAATTTTCTCATTTGTTTCACATAGTTTTGTTTGTTGGGAGAACAATTGCTTATTGGGCTAAAAGCCATGAAGATGTTTAATTGGGCTCAGGCTTCTATTTTTCCTGTCCAAAGCTTACTGGAATTGGGCCTTCGCTATTTTATCCAAATGTTCCACCCCCAGCTAAACTACAAACTTGTTTCTGCGAAAAAGGTTCAATTTTCATACCGCATAAGAACTTTTGAGCACCATATATTTTCTTCTCTTTTTTAATGTTCTACAGTTCACTTTTCTAATCTCCCACCACACTTTTTATTTATTTATAATAATAATACTCCCAACTGTTATCCGAAGACGTGCACACTATACTAAGCAATTCTATATTAAAAACTCGTATCTTATAAGATTTGCCCGCAATCGGTGAATCTCATTGCTTAGTCAACTTTGCATATTTAGCACCAGATATCATGAATGTGTAATCACTTATAAAATAAAATACTTAAATATTTAAGTTATACTCTTTAGTTTAGAATTAAATGGTTTTGATTCAATACAAATATTAGTGAAGGTATTTGATTTTTAAAAAGTTATTATATTATTTTTATTATTAATATATTAAGTGACATGATTCGAAGTGTAATTCAATTTGTAAGACTCTTTTACATGTATTAGTAGAATCGAATTCAAATTCATACATTATATATATATATATATATATATATATATATAGTAAGTTGCAAGATTACTTTAAATTAAGAATACTTTTAATGAAACTTTATGTAAAAAAAATTATTTTAAAAAATGAGATATTAAATTTAAAAAAAAATTGGAGATTAAATTATAGAGTGGGAAAATAATAAAGTGATTTGATGATTTGATCTATGTGTAGAGTTTTTATAAAGAAAAACAGTTTTAAAAAAAGGTCAAATACCTATGTGTAGAGTTATTAACTCCACCGCCATTGTTTGCCCTTATAAAAACAAAAGGAAAATAAGTAATATTTTTCTCTTCTGTATGTGGGAAGTCAATTGAAATAGAAAAGCAAGCAAAAGGAATGCCTTCTAAGGGTTGTCCGTTGAAAAATCTGTACCAGACCCGTGTTATGATTGCAAAACTCATAATTAACACCGTATTTCTTTGTGTAAAATCATATTCATATTTAATAGTAATAATTATCATTTATATAATTAGTATTGTGCTTTGTAATCAACACTATAATTATAAGTTAAGTTACCGTTATCCACATAATCATAATCCCCATATCACAAGCAGACACCTTCTAAAGCTTGCAAGGACACAACAAAATTTGGCCCTCTCATATATAAAGCCCTTTTCCCCCCCACCGAAAAGAATGTAAAAGTCAACCAACACACTTGATCCATCACATAAAGTTGCTTTGGTTTCTTTCTTTCTTTCTTTCAAGAATTTCACAAGTCCCTTAGGAATTCTATGAACTATCTTTTTCATTTGAACATCATGATTTCACAATGAGAGATGAGTTGTGTGTTTCATCTATTATTCATGGAGGTTTTATTGTTTAGTACCATTAGACCCAATTAGATGTTTTATTCATATGACTATGTAGCTTGCTTTCATGATGTAGATGTGGAAACTATAAAAATTCAAGTGAAATTTACATCGATGAAATTTTTTTTTTTTTGTTTTTGTGCCAATGGTCTAATAAAATAGATAACAATAAATAAAGTCGTAATTATTCAAGTAGACTAACAAAGGAAGTCATTTTAAACAATTACTGACTAGAAGAGTTTAATTATATATGACCATTTAAATAGCACTTAAACTCTTACTTTATTTCTCAATAACAATTCATGCCAACTCTTTTAATCAATAATTACCTAGAAGATGCTTCATCACGAGTCCTGCTCCCATAAATGATGTTTCATCTCATTGTACTCTAATCTGTCTGGCTGTGACTGTGAAACATGTAGTTTGTTTTCTTCTTTGTCCTTTTTTTGCTTTTTCTATTCATATATGATAAAAGAACTTGACAAAAGTTGGATACGATTTTGAAGGTTCAAAGGGAGGAAATGAAGCCATCATTCATCTTGATATCAAATCATGTTATCAACCATGACTATGAAGGTGAAACTAAATCTATCAATTTACTAATAATGGTGATATTTGCAATAAAGGGCTTCTAGATTTCCATTTGACTAAGGAGTACCAAATCCTTTTCTTTTTTTTTAATTCAGCTAGGTATTTCGATATTGTACGATTCCATTCAGTTCGGTTATGAGAAGATAATAACATTTTGATTTTCCAATTTTGAAATTGGATCAAACCCAATTTATGAACTATCATTTTTAGAAATTAAAAATTAATTATATTTGTAAAAATGGTATTTTTCTTATATTAGTGGTCCATTTTTTTTTTGCATGCATATTATTTTGTTTTTATATTATATTACATAGTTTTTCTTTTTTGGAGGGGATTAAATGCCATAAGTATCCAAATTATAAAAATTTTAAATTAATTTTCAAAAAATAAAAAGCTATAAATAATAAATTTGTGTAATTTCAATTATGTCCCTAATCGAAACATACCATATCGGGGGGTTTTTTTTTTTTTTTTGTATTTCGGTATTCGATTTTCCTAAAATTTCAAATCGAATACCGAATGATGGTTTAAGACTTATAAATGTGGCAAAAATTGGTGTTATTGTCTTCAAACTCCTTATTCTTCTCTATCAATTCTTTGTGTAGTTAGAAGAAAATCATATCATCTAAATCTAGTAATACTAGCAGCCATTCGCTCTTTTACATTTTATAGGAAACAAATAATATTGATAAAAATTATAAAATCTAACTACAATAATTACTTTGTAACACATATATCATAAACAGATTAAAGTTTCTACAGAAAAGGACATGAAAGATATTTATAATCTAACTCAATAAGTTAAATTAGACTTCCATGTGTGGAGACAAGAAATCCTACTATTCTGCTGTGATGTTACTTTGAAGTGATAAGGCACACAGCTACAACCATTGTTTGCGGATGGTTTGGTTTCTCTTGCTTAGTATACCTTTAAAAGTAAATGAAAAGAAAAATTAAAAAGAAAACCACAAGTAAACAAATGCTTGTTGATTTTGAAAGACAAAAAACAAAATATAGTGTCATTTTACAAATAATTAAAGGTAGCCAAGCCTCCTCTTATGATGGGACGTGTACTATTTTTTATTTATTTATTTGTCATCTTCTCTATTGGCTGATTTTATATTCTCTATGTCTTTATCTGAAATTTTAGAATGTATTGTAAAATATTAAATAAAATACAAGATTTATAGTGTATACCTAAAACGACACAACTATAGAATATGACGAAGCAAAATAATTTTAAAATGTTTAGAGTATTAAAACAATTTTCTTTGGTCCTTATTCTCTTGTAGTTGAGACACTTCTTTAAGTTGTTGGAAAAAAATGCTTGTAAAAAATAAAATAATATTTTTCATTTTCCATAGCATGAATAAGAAATGTCTATTTTAAAATCTATCTCCAAAATATTTCGACTATCTCATTTGAACTGTACACTTTGAATTTACATAATAATTTATATAAGTTTTGAAAATAATAATTATATTACTAAACTTACTAAATTGCCCTCATTCAATAGCTAGTGCGTAAGTATTAATCTTTCTCAAAAATTACTCTCTCCAATAAATTATAAATAACTCATTTAAAACCTTTATTAATAACAATGATAAAAATGTAAAAATACGTACTAAAATTAAAAAGTGAATAATTGAAATGCAACATTCTAAAAAATAAATGTGGACAATTAAAATTAAAAGAATTTTTAAAACAAATTTTAAATTTTTTGAAGTTAAAAATCAAAGCCAAAATTAAGGGGGGCGGGGGAAGTAACGGAGAATAATAACTATAATGAAAATAATGAAAATAAGAGCATACATACTAAAAGTATCAAGGAAGAGACTACTAAAACTAAAAGGTGCATAGTTCACGAGGATTCTTACTTGTGTTCTGCCTTAAATTCATAGCCATTGTTTGTTGGTGAATATCATTTTGTCCCTCCTCATCTCTCCAAAGGTTTAGCATACATCAATAAGTTATTGCTACCTCCTTTGGCCAATTTTATTAATTGACAGGAAATAGATTACTAAAAGATATCAAACTTTATATTTCACTTAATTAATTATTTCGTTGTTGAGTTTCGAGGAAATGATTTTATTAATATCTCTATTAAAAATTAAATATTTATTTTAATACAGAAAAATATATTCATTTTTGAAAAAGTAAATATTTTAAAATAAAAATGTGAACATTAAATCGTATTAAAAGTGAGGGTAGAAGATTGTTGTAAATATCAAACATGAATTATAAATCAATTGCAAAGAAAAAGATAGTAATAAAAAAAATTGTTCAATACATACTTCTTGAGTTTTGCATCCTTGAGGAGTTCCTTTGTTTCCATATTTATCTAAACGGGATGAACATAAAGCATCTAAGTCCAAGGGGACTTGTCACAAGAAAACCATTTTTGGGTAATATTTATTCGTGAAAAATGGTCTTAATCATATGTCAGTGGTTCTTGTTCTGTTGCCTATTCATGATGTGTAGTGTTTTGGAGGATGTTTGTTGAAAGTTGTTTATTTCAAAAAGGATATGAGAGAAATAAGAAAACTTTTAGTTAACCTAATTTTTATAAATTATATTTATTAAAAAATTATTTTGTATATGTTGTACGTTATATTTTAAAATAAATTTAATCTTTTAAATATATGATTCTTTGAAAAACAAATTATTTGGTATGAAAATGATATTATGTAATACTTTTTTCATCTTTTTACTTGTTGTAAATAAACTTTTATTTCTCTTTTAATCCAAGATTGTTCACTTAAATAACCGTTTTATTTATATGAGTATTATGTATTAATGATTCACAATGAAATCTAAACACTGAAAAGGACCTTTATTATATAGTATTAATTACTTAAATAATAAATGTGTGAGCCAATTTTATTATTTATGTCTTGAAATGTTTGTCTTCACATACTTGTTATAACACAGTGAGCAAGATAATATATATATATCCTTCAAACTACCTCCTCTGGCACAAATTATCCATCTTATATGTCAGCTACACATATTAAGAACTTGTATAATTTTATGGTATACAAAATTAATTTTTTCCAAATATAGTCATTTAAGTACTATTTTAAAACAAATTATTTAATTGTTTATACTCATAATACTATTCTTATTTAATTACAATGATGAGGATGTGAAATCGTATAGAAACTCTGGATTTCGTATAAAAATAATATTTTTGAAAAAAATAATACATTAATATTAAAGGCCTGAATGGGGTAAAAAAAAATTCAAAAAAGAATTGTAAATAACTCTCTTATTCAAAAAGAATAGATATAATTTAAGACAAATCAAAATAGAAATCAAAGGTAAATAAATTGGGACTACGTAGATATGGGAATTAGTTGAAAGAGATGCCAATGATTTTTGTGGTAATAAAAAATACTGATTGCACCACCAATGAGCATTAATTACTAGACCCAATTTTGATAGAACCCTTCTGATTTAACCTATCTATGCACCTTTGTAATTTCTATTGCCACATTATATGTGGGGGAAATACTGTGATGACAGTAATAGCAAACAAAATTGCAACAGTGATAATATGTTATCATAATGATAATGATATTTGCTGTTATGTAGATCTTATCTATCTTTTTAAGATGTTCAACACCTTGGGTCATCATTCTGGCCAAATGACATCAGGGAAATATACCGTCCTTGGTTGCTTCATTTCCATTTAACAACAAACAGCTGGAATATAGAAAGGGTTTTTATTTTTAAAAAACTTTTTTTATAATTAAGATAAAAGTTTATCATAATGAATCCTAAAATATATTAAGGGCCAAGGACAACAATCCCCAATCATGGAGGCTACGAGGATGATGGTAGAATGGATATAAATAGAAGAAAAAAAATTATATTTTCTTCGTTTAAAATTAAATGTACGTATTTGGTTTAATATAAAATTAAGAAAAAATTTTGACTTTAAATAATTTAGCACATTATTCTTGTTATTAATTTAATTAGTTGTGTGATTATTAATTATTAAGAGTTAAATCTCAAATGTAAACATTCAATTTCGAACGAAATTAGAAATATATGGAAGATAGAAAAATTGACTAAAAAAACTTGGTTGAATCAATAAAAGAATGAAATTTCTTACCCATTATTTCATTTGGTACTGTCAAACTTCTCTAATGGCAAACTATGTAAGCATATTATATAAGGTGCCTAGTGCAACTTGTTTAATCATGTAATTCATAGGTTATTGCTTATTGCACGAATCAAAGTTTATCCAGCATACATTTTCAGATCAAATCTATGATTTTTGTGAGAGGAAAAAATAAAAAAAAAAGGAAACTTGAAATCAAGGCTTCTGAATTAGGGCACTATGTGCCAACTGACTGTTGTGGCGTTTTCAAAACTGTGAATTTCTTCCCCAAGAACCTCAGGATAGCATTAAATCATCAAGAAAGGTAGGACATACAAAAAGTACAACAATATTTGCTGTTTCAGGAAAAGAACATGAACCGTCTGCCAAAGAGTATACACATTTATGTAGCTTTTGTCTATAGATGCCCCTAATTTTGTTAGGGGAATCTATTACTATTCTCTTTTTCTTTTTATTGATCAGTTTGGGAAATTTATTACTATTTACTAACATGAGATGAAGTGGTTAAAATGAAGTGTTTTGTACTCATTCACATGTTAGATGGCCACTCTTAAATTGTCTATAAAAATATATTATCTTTGTTTAAATTTGATAGATTTTTTTTAATTTTATTATTAATAATATAATATATTTCTTAATTGATTAAAATATTTATATTTAAAATAAGAGTATTAATTACACTTTGAATAATAATTTATTAATAGATTATTGAAAAAATGAATTTAATTAATAAGAAAGTATTTTTTCAACAATTTATTAAAGTTTCTAATACTTAAGTTTCTCAATGTTAAAAGGGTATTTTAGAAATATTTTATAAAAAATGCATATTTTCAACCACATTAATTATGTTTTTTTAATTGGTGTGAAAAACCAAAAAAAGAAAGAAATATAGACCAAATATTTAATTATTTTTTCCTTTCGAAATTAAATATTTATATATCTATTATTAGGATAAAAATTATATATTTTTCTTTTTTTAATGTACTTCCAATAAAATATATGTTAGAAAAGATTCAGAACTTGTAGTAAGGATTAAAGTACATGAATATAAATAATGGAGTCGCTGGTTCAAATTTCTCCTCATTCACAATTAATATGGTACTCTTTGAGATGAGCATACTAAACAAGATCAAAGTAAATATAAATTTCTCTTCACTCACAATTAATACACACATTACCCCTCTTTGAGATGGGGATACTAATGAAGATAAAAGTAAATATAAATGTAATTGACCTTTTCTTTTTCTTTTAAGAGAGGGATACTTACTATACTCTTTTCCCTCCCTTCCCTTTCACAAACCTAACTATGTTTATTACATAATCTGCTACATATGTATTGGTTGTCACTTTTCATTAAGTTTGGTCGGCTACAAATATGAGAGCAAAAGTAAATATGAATGGACATATAAATTAAAAATCCATTTACACAATTTGGTTGGAATGTGAAACCCATGTTCAATCGGTGTTTCTTTTCCATCCCCAAATCCAATAGGTAGGATAGAGAACATATTTTGGAAAAGTAAAAGGAATTAATAACAAGATTGATCTTCTCTTTTTTTTCCCCCTCAAAGAAAAAAAGATTGTCGTTTTTTTTTTCAAGAAAAATATATTTTAGTTGTTTAAAAAACCTTTGAAAATTAATTAAAAGAGAAAGTGAAATAGAAAAAAAAATTCAATAAATATTTCTCCCCTCAAATCAAATAACAACAATATAAATCTATAATACTTTGAGTCAAATTGAAAAAATCTACTCATTAGGTGAAGTATATCTGCATTTCTCCTTCCTACTGGCCAGTCGCTGTCTGCAACCGCCCACTATTCCACTCAAAATCTGAGTAACCATCATTTTTTTTTGGAAAAGGGAAACTCTGGTAGTTTTAACCACCAATTTGCCTTCTTATTATTTTGTCATTGTTTTTTCAAGAAAGAATTACTCTTTCAATTATTAGTAAGCTATCCTCTTATTTTTTTAAAAAGAAAAAGTAGGTTATCCTCTTTATTAGTAAATAATGAAATATTTACTCACATTTCTTTTTTATTTTCTCAATTTCTCTCTTAAAATTTTCCTCAATTAAAATCTCTGTATTTAAGTTGAAACACCACTTCTTCTTCTTCTTCTTCTTCTTTTTAATTTAAAAATAAGTAAAAGTTGTAAAAACGAAGTACTTTAAAAATGAAGGAAGTACAATTTATTCATTTAAACTAGTTTGCAAATTATTAGAAGAATCGATACCAGATTAAATGTCTAAAGTAGATTATAAAAAATGATAATGGGGGAGCAAAGAAATGTGATTAGCTATGATGATGATACGCAAAACAAAACAGAGACATCCTAAGGTGGGCGAACGTAGCATACCCATACCTCAGCACATTCCTTTGCATCCTTCTAATATATAATAATGGCATATTTCTAGATCCTATCAATTTCTCTTCCACATTCCCCATTCAATAGTATAACAAATTCCACAGTCACTGTGAAAAAAGGGGAAAGAAATGACCAACAAAATGTACTGTGGGTTGTCAGTAATGGTGGGAAATGAATCATAATAATACGTTATCAAAGGGAATATTTTTTTCCTTAACGGTCTCTTCACTTCACGAATTGCTGCGTGCAGTTCTTGAGTGGGAATGCAGTGGTGGAGGCCCTCGTGGGTTGGTTCAGTTTTAAGCAAAAGCTAACTTCTGACGTCTATTCCCACCTTCCTCTTCTCCTTTTCCTATTCTTCTTCTTCTCTTGTTACTACAAATACAACTCATTTTCACGTTTCTTTTCTTGCATTTTTTTTTCTTCTTTCTTTCAGTTCTTTTGATGATTCTGTACGTTTTCTTCAATTTTGTCATATTTTGAATTAATCAAGTATTTGTTGCCACTAATCCATTCCATGACTTGGGTTGTTCTATTTTTGTTTTTCCTCTCTTCTTTTTCTCTTTGCTAGGACAAATTAGTCTGCAAAAAGGCTGAAAGAGAGATAAAGTTGTTGTAGTCTCATCTTGTTTCTTAAAGGGCCGCTCTGTTTATAGTTGGGAATTGTTTTGCTCGTCTGGAACTAGGAAATAGGAGATGGGTTCATTGAGGAGTGTTCTTTATCTTGTTTTTTGTCTGTTTCTTTCAGAGATAGGCCGTTCTGCTTCTTCTAAGGTAAATTATATTTACAGCTGAAGAACGATATGTGGTTTTATATTTGTGAATCTATGTCCCTGTTTTGCATTTGTGAGGACTTTCTGTGTTGTTGGTATTTTTGAGGAATCAATAGCAGTTTGTTTCCATTGATTGCCGTTTTCGATTGCAGTTATACGTGGTTTACATGGGCACCAGTGAAAATCATGACCCAGATGAGATTGTTAAGCAACATCACCAAATGCTCACTGATATTCACAAAGGAAGGTACTGTATACTTCTTCTTTGTCTTATATGCTCACTGAATTTTGTTCCCCTTTTCATTTATTTTTGGTTTATTTCTTGTTTTTCATGAATGAATATGTCAATACAGCGTTGAGGAAGCCAAGGCCTCTCATGTGTATAGTTACAAACATGGTTTCAGAGGTTTTGCAGCCAAGTTGACAGAAGGGCAAACTTACGAAGTTTCCAGTAAGCCCTCCATTCCCTGTTACTTTCAATTCTATTAGTCTCTTAGACAATCTGCTCTTCTGAAAAGTCATTTGCACTGTGATGTAGAAAATGATTAAGTTTTGAGATAAATATGGCAAAATTCATTATTATTACTAATTTTGGCATTACTTGTGTTGGCCACACAAACAGAAATGCCCGGAGTGGTATCAGTATTTCCCAATAAGAAGAGGATTTTGCACACTACTCATTCATGGGACTTTATGGGCCTCAATGGTGAAGAAACTATGGAAATCCCAGGCTATTCAACCAAGAACCAAGTGAATGTCATCATTGGTTTTATTGATACAGGTCAGTTCTGTTACTTTAATTGGAAGTTGGTTAACTAGTTTTATCAAGTAGTAGGTAAATGGCAATTGTTGAAGGTCTATTTACTAATTGGTTTGGCTTGGAAGCGAGTTTATATAATTTTTGTTTCAGTTGTTCCAAATGGATAAATACGGAAATTAATGTATCTTTATTATCTGAATAGTAATAGAACTGACTGTCGATTGCTGACTAGTTTCATAATTCAGTGTAAATGACTGGTTTAATACAAATTACTTTGTGTACGGAAGATATTTTTGCTAATTAATATTTGCCTCTCAACTTGAAAAATTGCATCTGCTACTTTTTGTGAGTGTTCAGAAATAAGAAATTCCGTTTAGAAAATGGAGACCATCTTACATCTGATGTAAGATGTTTATGAAACAGGAATTTGGCCTGAATCTCCAAGTTTCAGTGAGGCTGGCATGCCTCCAGTGCCAGCAGGCTGGAAGGGAGAATGCCAATCAGGGGAAGCATTCAATGCATCAACATGCAATAGGTCTTCATCATAACTCTCCAACCCTCCTGCCGCCTAGTTCTCGAACCTTTTCCCGTTTCTCCATCTTATCTTAAAAGCATGTGAAATTTCTCTGCCTGCAGGAAAGTTATAGGTGCAAGGTATTATTATAGTGGCTATCAAGCAGAAGAAGAGTCAGGGAAGACTATTTCCTTCATGTCCCCTAGGGATAGCTCAGGCCATGGCAGTCACACCGCCTCAACTGCTGCTGGTCGTTATGTGGAGAACATGAATTATAAAGGTTTAGCAGCAGGGGGAGCCAGGGGAGGTGCACCAATGGCTCGGATTGCAGTATACAAGACTTGCTGGAGCTCTGGTTGCTACGATGTTGATCTTTTGGCAGCTTTTGATGATGCAATTAGAGATGGGGTTGATATCCTGTCTTTATCTTTGGGTCCTGAAGCTCCCCAGGGAGATTACTTTAACGATGCTATTTCTGTGGCATCATTCCATGCAGTTAGTCATGGAATAGTGGTGGTTGCTTCAGTTGGAAATGAAGGAAACACTGGATCTGCAACAAATCTTGCTCCATGGATGATCACTGTTGCTGCTAGTTCAACTGATAGAGACTTCACATCTGATATCATACTGGGAAATGGAGCTCACTTGAAGGTAATGTTTATTATAAAATTTTGGTTCCAAAACTGATTCCTGAACTTACTTGAACATGGTCAATATTAGGGTGAAAGTCTAACTCTACTTGAAGTGAATGTACCGACAAAAATCATCTCTGCCGCTGATGCTTATGCTGGTTATTTCACTCCTTATCAATCCAGGTGAAGCAACAGGTACTTCACTATGTGTACAGTTTTGGATATTAATGCTGTCTGTGGAAGCTTAAATTATTTCTTCTATCCTGTTCATCCTACTAGCTATTGCTTAGATAGTTCCCTGAATAGTACAAAGGCTAAAGGGAAGATTTTAGTTTGCCGACATTCTGGTAGCCCAACTGAATCAAAACTTTCGAAAAGCATTGCTGTTAAAGACGCTGGTGGAGTTGGCATGATTTTAATTGATGAAGCAGACAAGGATGTTGCCATTCCCTTTGTCATCCCAGCAGCAATTGTTGGAAAACGAGTTTCTTATCATGTCCTATCTTACATCAACAGAACACGGTAAACTAACTGTTTTACTCACAGATTGGTAAGCTTTCTGCAGTTTATTTGGCTAAACTCTTAATTTTGACTACTGTGTGTGTCAACAGAAATCCTGTTTCTAGGATTTTGTCTGCTAAGACTGTATTGGGATCTCAACCAGCTCCAAGAGTTGCAGCATTTTCTTCTAAAGGTCCCAATTCCTTAACCCCTGAAATTCTAAAGGTAAACCATTAAATGAGATCTGGTAAAAGCAATGACCTTCTTTTCCCCCACCCTTCCTCCTTGCCCTACCCCATCCCTTCTGAAAAAACTTCAAAAAATATTTTTTAAAAATCTTCTCATATCGTCATTTGTAATACTTATTAATTCTATCAAATATTTTGACCTGGTCACTAGTTAATGAGTTTACCATGCAGCCTGATGTCGCAGCGCCCGGATTGAATATTCTGGCAGCTTGGTCTCCAGCAATGGCTAAATTAAATTTTAACATTTTATCTGGAACTTCCATGGCTTGCCCACATGTAACTGGTATTGTGGCCCTCATAAAAGCTATACATCCCTCTTGGTCACCATCGGCTATCAAATCTGCAATTATGACAACTGGTAAGCCTACAATCTAGAAAATAAGTTCATTTATATTCTCAGACAGAATTTCATATCCAAACTGGTTTGGATAGATCAGGTCCATGACTTCAGATTATTTTAAACTTGGATCTAAATTCACAAAAATTTATGCAGCTTCTGTATTGGACAAACATCATAAATATATCACAGCAGACCCTGAAGGAAGAAGAGGGAATGCATTTGACTATGGCTCTGGGTTTGTGAACCCAACAAAAGTACTTGATGCAGGCCTTGTTTATGATGCAAAACCAGCGGATTATAAAGATTTTCTCTGTTCAATCGGTTATGACAAGAGATCACTCTATCTGATCACAGGAGACAACAGTACCTGTGATCGTTCACTTGCCTCAGCATCTGACCTTAATTACCCATCAATTGTTGTGCCCAATCTCAAAGATAGTTTTTCAGTGACCCGAACTCTGACAAATGTGGGAAGGCCTGGAAGCATTTATAGAGCAACAGTGTCTGCTCCAAGAGGGATCAATGTTAAAGTGGTGCCTCCGCGAATAGCCTTTGATAGTTACGGACAAAGGATCAACTTCACAGTGAATTTCAAGGTTGCTGCTCCATCAATGGGTTATGTTTTTGGATCACTATCTTGGAGGAACAAAAGATCATGGGTAACCTCCCCACTTGTTGTCCGAGTCATGCATTCAAGATCGGGTTTGATGATTTAGCTCAGGAATTTGAGGTCTTTGCAGATGTAGGCAGGCAAAAGTTGATGGAAATTCACAGGACAGGACAGAAAAAATAATTTCATGCGCGATTTACAGTCATTCTTTTTTTAAAATAGCAAGCAAAAAAGGGTTACTCATATGATAAGATATAAATCATGAAGGGATTAATCTGTACATTGTAACTTGTGACATGTTTCTTTCTTATCTTAATTTCAGAGTAATGTACAGATGGGCATACAGCTCTCTTAAGCTTTTTACTATTCAGTTGGGATCACAACAGTGCAAGCAGCTTACATGCATTGATATGCTGATGTGCTTTACTTTGGCAAAGTTGAGCAGTGTTGAACTTTAGGTCATCCAACTCTAACCTAAACTAAACGCCAGAAGTAGCACAAACGAATTTGTTTAATTACAGTAATAGGAAGAGAATAAAAAAAGCATGAAACTAGTTCCTTAGGCAATCAAAAGGCGAAACTAATTCCTGTCCAGGCTCGTATTTTTCTCCCTCCATTTTTGTAGTCCAGGTAGATCAATGCTCACAAATTTGTTCATCTATACAGCAGCAACACGCTGAAGATGGAATACGTGTTTTGAGTTGGCCTCCAGGTGATTCCCCTTCTAAAAGGAGAGGAACAAGAAACTGAAGTAAACAATAAGAATTGATAGGAGGCTGCCACAAGAAGAATATCAGACATTGACATATCTGCTCTACTAAGTTGAATTGATAATTTAAGAATTGCAGAGTACAATTACTCCATCAATTTAAAAGAGGCAAACCAAAGGAAAAGATAAAACCAGGCTAAATAAAATATTAAAAAAGGAAAAAGAAACCAGTTGCAAATACACAGTTGGAACAATAGATGTTTAAGAACCACCTTGGATTGAGCATGAAGAAGGATCTCAACTCTAAATTCTATAATCTTATAATCTCATATCTACATGCGAAAGCACTACAGAAGAAAGCCAAGAGAAAAGGAATGTTATTTTAACAATTGGCCCTGTGGCGGCATCTCTGAAGGATCAACCAGGCCTTCTAAGACAACAAGCTCATCTAGGAGCGATAGCTTCTCTTCTTCGAGAACCCTAACCTCATTTTCAACATCTTGCAACTCCTTTCCCAGCCCGAAGCTTTCCTCTTCTAAAAGCAGATACTTGCGCCTAAGAGCCCTGTAGTCATTTCCAGACGATGGGGAAGAGTCTGGCAAGGAATCCGAGGTTGATTTATCCTGTTGTTGGAAAACTGCAGGGGCATCATTTACCAAGCCTCTTTTGGAAGGCTTCTGCACCACCTGAAATGGGAGAGCCCCTAATTCTTGCAATTGTTTTACACTGTCCCCTTGTGTTGGTAATCTGGAAGCCTTTTGTAACCCTTTCTTTTTCCGTGATTTAGGGGCTAAGCTCTCCTCGGGCAAAAGCATCCTCTGATCCTGCATCTGTCCAGATGAAATTAAGAGAGATAATTGCAGAAGCTTAGAAAGCACCATATTACAAGTTTTGAAAACATGATAATACCTTGTTATGAAGAAATACATGCCAACAGACCATAATAACACCCAAAACGATACAGGATTTAAATATAACTGATTACAGGAACGTTACTGCAAACTTTTGCAATACTTCCATTAGTCAAACTTACAAACAAAATGAGAAAATAGATCACAAACACCTGATCTATCCAACACATCCATTCACCCCCAGAAATTTTTCCAAACAACAGCAAGTCTATAATTTCCCTGTTGCCCTATAGTCCAAAGCTACAAAATTTCACCTTGATCAAAGGAGGCAAAATATCTGCTTTATCCCCATCTTCTACTAGATCAAGTTTGCTATATATACTTTATTCATTGACCCCAATGCACAGAACACTAAATGGATTCAAGAAGATAAAAATAATATCAGAAGCATACAGAGAAATGAAGCTAAAAAGATTTGTAACTGTCATCAATTTTCTATTAAGAAACAAATGCAATGCCTCACTTGCTATTGTTAGATCACATGCTTTTTATCCTATAAAACACCATGTCAAGAGTACATTATCATGCATCATGACAAACATGACTAGGTGATACAACAATAACAATAAACATTTAACTCCCCACACTACCACCATTCAAAATCTCCTAGAATTCTAAAGATTGACCCAATTAATCATAGCCATATTTAGAGGGGGGGAAATCATAAGAATTTTTCGAGTCCAAAACATGGAAGACCTTGATTACCAACTACTTAATCCGAAATCATATGGCATAACGAAACAAAAACATAAAGATTTCCAAATTGATTGGATAAAGATGATGCCTTTAGACACTAGAAAGCAGAAATTTGTCGGCCCATAAAACATCCAACGAAAGAAATTCACAGAATATCACCCGGAAAGTAAAGAATTCAAGAATCGTTAGACTGATTTATGAAGAAAAACATGAAATTTCGGACAAACTAAAACAATTGAATTTTATCAACAGAAAACTTCAAAAGAAACGCTAGAGAAAAACTAGATGGTAGAAATTAACTGCGCAGAAAGTTAAATTATACAAGGTTATACACTTATTTACCAGGAATTGGTAGCAATAGGAAGAAATATGTCGTCAGTCGATGAGGGTTTCAGAATCTGAGGAAGACGAAATCTGAAGCGCTTGGCGGTTATGTAATCAAATCAACCGCGGGTAGCTGTATCGCAAACTCGTGGATTATGCGCACTCTTGAATTGATACAGTTTTTCTTTTTCCTTTTATTTTTACCTAGTCTTATTATTACAACATCTATTAAAAAACTAAAGGATACTTGACGACGTCGTCTACTTAAATTACATTTAAATTTATTTTAATTTATAAATATAATTTTCATAAGAGAAAGAACGTCAAATAGAAATAGAGAGCAAGATAATTTTTTTTTTTTTATAATTTAGTAACTATAAAATGAATAATATTTGACACAAAATAATTATACTTATTTCGTCTCATTTCAATTACAGAATTTGAATAAGGATTAAGACAAGTATTGTAAATAATAATTATATATTAAACTTCTTAAATTACTTTCATTTAATAGCTAATATATATACATTAAATTCTTTAAAAATATATATTATTTAATAAATAGTTGACTAAGGGTTTAAACGAGTTGAGCATCTCGATCCCAATTCGAGTCAACTCGTTAAAAAATCGAGTCAAACTCAAACTCAAAATTAATTGGCTCGTGACCGCTCGCAAACACATAAAAAATATATATATTTTACTTTTAAAATTTTTTTCAAAATTTTAATTAAAAATAAATTTTAAAAAAAATTCAAACTCGAACTCAAGCTCGAATTCGGCTCGAAAACTTTCTTTTATTCGAACTAAAGTCGAATTCGAAAACTTTCTTTTATTCGAACTAAAGTATGAAGCTTTTTAAAATTTTAACGAGTCAAACTCGAGCTCGAGCTAATAAAATATATTTAAAATTGAGATCGAACTCTCGACTCGACTTGTTTACCCCTCTATAATTGATAACACATTTAAATTTTTCATTAATAATAAAAATATAATTGTAAAAATAATATGTACTAAAAGAAACATCAATAATTAGAATAAGATATGATGAAATATTTTGAAATATTTTGAGATGAAGATTGGAAGGATGCGTGAGATTAATGTGGGGACAAACTCTAAGCAAGTGTGTGTTATTGTGAGGCATGGCAAGGCCGCCTTCTTCGTTGGAGCTTAATTGCTTTCCAAAATCTGTCTCAAGACTCGTAAACCAATTTTCCCACATAATTAATACATAGAATCTTCTTCCATGATTCACAATTGGAGTATTACAATTTACACAAAGGTTTAATCCGAAACTTAAAGAATATGAAATATACATTCGTAGTTTATATCAGCTTCATATTTCGATTGTATACCCACGAAAAACAACAATGCTCAGCATGCCCCCTATTGTCCATATGATAGAATCAAAGGTTAGGTAAGGGCATTACTTCTAAATTCTAATATTTAATCTTTTGCAGCATTTTAAATTCAGATTAACTAAACTTGAATCTGAATCGATGAATTGGATCGAAATCTAATTGTGATTAACGATTTAAAAATTATTGATTAAGTTCATGATTTATAAATGTTCATGAATTTACTATTTTTATTTCTGTTTAGATTTTTAGTTTTTATTAATCGTGAATCGACAGTTCAAATATTTTAAAAAATTAAATATAATTTTATTTGACATATGTTTATTTTTTTATACATTAGTCTTGTCACTAATTTACCATAATTATATAAAATAAAATATATTAATTTTTATCTTTTCAAATTTCAAACTTTTAAAATGTTTTACGAAACGTTTTTTATAAACTTTAATAATTATTCTCTGTTTTTTAATACACATATTACCTTTTCATAATTTTTATAGAAAATCAAAGAAAATACTTGTAATAAATCTAAGTGCAATTATTTTTTTATCATCGAAATAAAAAAGTTTTTCCATACTATTGACTTCTATCAATTTGGTAGACTTCTTCTTATTTTTATTATATCCTATCCTATTGACTATGAATATTGAGATCCATCAACTGAGTAGAATAGAATTGATAGATTAGATTCCTGAACATGATCAATTAATCGGAACTGTTGATGAAATTGGCTTTCTACATTCATAAGCAGTCAGCAAAACTGATTGCATCTGTTAGTTGAAATTATCATCAGAAATCAATGTCAGGAATCAGGAGCTTTAACTTACAACTGAAACATATATAAGATAAATATCTATTCATCCTCTGATTATCCTTCTCAAGAATATAATCCCTAGAAAGCTAGATGATGAATACAAACAATCAGAATAAGTAATAAACAGAATCAAGTAACTTCAGAATCTATTCTGTTTTAGGATGAAAACAAGAATAATTGGAAGTTTCAAACTTTGATCTTTGGATGCAATATGGTTACTAAAGATGATGACAAGTTAAAGTTTTCAGATGAGGAAAACTTACCAAACAGTCTAACAAGATGTTTGTGCCGGAGGAGATTAATTATCGTAAGCTCGGCCAAGAAATCATCTTGAACTTTGATATGTTCAGCTAAAAAAAAATATTTCACTGCAATTAGTGAATTTTCCTTCGCTAACAAGGGCTTTGTACACCACTCCAGACCCCCCTTGTCCAAGCTTGTTTTTCACTAATTGCAGTGAATTATTTCTTAAAGCCAGCAATATCATGCTTGACTCGAACTTCAATGGTCGATTAGGTGATTTCAGCATGGCACGAGCCCTGGAGAATGAAGATACCTCATATACTGAAAGTGTGCCGTGCACACTTGGATATATTGCCCCAGAGCGTTTCCACACTGGGAAGCCTACAGAACAATCTGATCTCTATGCATTTGGGGCTGTATTGCTGGAAACCGTGTGTGGACAATGGCCTGGAAGCAGGATTGCTGGCTTCAACAGCTTGGTAGACTGGGTTTGGTACATGCATGGCGATGGCCGTATTCTAGAAGCTGTTGATGAGAGGTTGGGGGAGGACTATAATATTGAAGAAGCTGAGAGAGTTTTGCAATTGGGGCTAGCTTGTTCACATCCTATAGCTAGTGAGAGACCTAAAACACAAGCCATAGTGCAGATTCTATCTGGATCAGTACCAGTACCACATGTACCACCATTTAAGCCAGCATTTGTATGGCCTTTAATGGGACCAATAGATACAGAATCTAGCATTGCTGAGACCAAATCCCTTACAACTTCCCAATTAATTCAGATTGGAGTCCACAGTACCTCAGCAGAGACAGCTACACAAGATACACTGATGCCTCCATGGTGTAGTTTATTTTGTAAAAACAAAGGTTTATTCTTTTTTTGTCACTCAAATTTTCCTTTTTTCTTTTCCCCCTTACATTTCTAGCAATCATATCAGGCAGGAAATCTCAAGATATCCTACTTCTTTTTTTCTTTTTTTTTCTTTTTGCTTCTTGCTTCGATTTGTTTTTGAGAAGTTGGGGAGGGGTATCCATTGTGCATTTGGTCCATGGATTAATGTACTTGTAATTATTGTTATAAATATCTTCATTGTATTTGTACTAAAGTGACTTAGTTTACAAAGAACTTGTGCTAAATTCAGTTTGAATTTACCATTATTTGAAATTCTTTACAAAAATTTACAAGACACTTGTAGAACATATTTTTAGAAGGGGAGGGGAGGGGAGGGAACACAAGGAGGGGTGTCAAACCTGACACATCCATTCCATCGCTAGGATAAGCTGCTTCTTTTATACAGTAGAACAGAATGAACTCTGTAATGTGAACAGAAAAAATATAAGCATTCCAGGAAATCTTTAAGCAGCACGTTAATTTTCACTTCTTGCCTATTCTCTTGACCTCCTTGATTCTAATTGCTTTAGTTTTTATTTTTTCAGATACACAGGAGGATAGAAATGTTAATTGAAATTATAATTTATTGCTTGATAAGGCATGTTGCTAACCTTTTTTTCCCTTTATCTGCCTTTCCCCTCCAATCACATTGGAAGAGCAGAGTTGAATGTGCTAAACTTCCATAAAATGGGGAAAATCATTCAATCTTTAAACAAAATGTTCTAAAACCTTGGAGGTTAATAAGTAATGGTCATTAAGCCTCGTCTCTCATCAATGGCACATGTGAATTGCTCTGGAGGGGAGGTCTTATTCTTTTATAAACCCGATTTACTTAGATCATTGCATTAAATATTCATAATGCATACTGTGAAAAAAATTGTACTCTTGGAAAATATACAAAATATAATCGTATTCTTTTAAAAATATACAAGAACTCTGTGTATGTTTACATCGACATTCGATCAACCTAGAACTTTTGAGGATGGTCTTTAAAACATTTGCACTTAAACGAAGCAGTGGCTTGGATTCAGGCCTTTAATATTACTAGTTCAAACCATCCATCATGAGCTAAACCTTCCACTAATGAATGCTCGCTCTTCTGTTGACTCAACATCATACTTTTACTAGTCTAGCCAGCCAATCTCAATTGGCATCTTTCAGATCCTCGTTTCTAATACTGTTCAGCCGTTGACCAATTGAACGAACAGCAAGATGAAAGTTCCAAGCAATGCTGTTCAGAACTCTAGAACTTGAAAGTTCACACAATCCATCATCAGCTAAAACCTTCGAAATGAAGAACAAAAATTATCTAGTTTAGCTCAAAGATTCACCTACAAATTGATTTCTTTCTTTCTTTCTTATCTTTCTCCAGCGTCTCATCCTTGCTTTTTCTTATACCACTGCTTATAATATAATCTCCATCTACTGAATTCATCAGATGGGATTACTGATAGCAAAGACCATAACAATAGCTATAGTTCTTTGCTGTCTGGAGCATATTTTAGAAGCTCAGGAACTTCAAGTATTCAATGAACAATATGGGCCCTTTGACGATCTCCAGACCTATTATAATATCTTTCAGGTAGAAAGGCCTGCAACAATCAGCAATGGTGCACTTCAGTTAACTCCTGGCTCGGCTTCAGCCGACTTTGATCTAAGATATAAATCTGGAAGAGTCATCCTTAAAAGGCCTTTGAGATTTTAGAAGGCCTAGCTTTCTTGATTGGCCCAGGCTTGGATATGCCAATCAACAGCTTCGGTCAGTATCTTGGCCTGACAAATGCCACCACTGATGGGAAATACAGAAACAAAATTGTTGCAGTTGATCTTGATACTTTCAAGCAGTCACATTATACTAATTATTATTGCTAGTAGTTGCAGTGTTATTAATTGATCTTTAAATGATAAATATATATTTTTAAAAAGTGAAAAGTCAATTCGAACATCATAAAATAAAATTATAGATATTTAATAAAAAAATATTTCCTCAATTAAATATGCACTTTTATGTTATCTTTAGGGACTAAAAAGTCTGCAACTGAAATTGATAAAAACCAATTGGGTATTCTCCTTTATGACTACAATACAACAACCGAAAGAATTAACTCTAGCTAAACCAAACAAACTACCACTAATTTACTTTCTCCCTCATGTTTTGCCAAAATTACACTTTTACACCTCAAGAAATCATCAAATGTCAAGCCAATTGGAGATCTTGAACATTCTGGAAGCTTTTTACTGATTCTTGAAATTCTTTGACCAATAGTACTAGAATACTGTACAAGGAAACTTCTTGATATGTAGTGGAAGCCATCTTCAATTCTCCTACCAAAAAAAAAAAAAACAAAACCTCCAAAATTGCAACGGTTGATGAACAACAATCATTTACAAGAAAAGTTTTCCTTTCCAGCTTTCTTTTCTTGACCACTTTTTCATCAACTTATTTGGTATCAATCTTAATCATTTTCAAGTAAATAAAAATAAATAAAAGTTCTTTGTGGGCCTAAGATATAATATAATTATTATCTTATATTGTGGTCCAGCAACCCCTTCTGACTTGGCTGCACTTGCACGTGGTAAATTATTTTTGATAAATTTCACTAAAATCCACGTTTAAGTGTTTTGAGGGCAGAATGGCAATTGCTTGTGGGCCATTGGGGTACCCAACCTGGTATTCCTAGTCCAAGCCCATTCAAAATAATTAATCATTTCCTCTTGCTCTTCTCTTCTTTTTTCTTTTTATTTTAAATATTCTAATTGACATTCCATGCAATCATAATACAACTAGTGTAGTATAGTAGTACTACTAGTAGTAATTAATTTAACTAAACCATCTGGTTCTAAAAAAAGGAAAAAAATTAAAGATGAGCTCTACCTATTGCATTCTGCTTAATTGGTCCTTAATATGAATTTAAAGTTTAAAGAGTGGCAGGTTTAAATGTTCCCTAACTGTTATCATTATCAAAATCAAATTTCAGACAACCCAATTTTCATTTGATTTATACCTTTGTTTGCTAGGTTGTGGTTGACTATATCTGCAGATCTAGCTTAAATCTCCAAATCCACTGAATACTTATTTAAATATAAAGAAATAACCTTATCTTAATACAATAATTTTTCCCTTGGTTGATCTTGAATCTTTAACCCTCAATTGAAGGGATTGCTTTTCATCCTAAAAAGACTTGAATCACCAAAGTATAATGAAGATGGTAGTTAAGCCCCCAATTCATAGAATGGACATGGATGGATTCACACCATTTCAATATTAAAGCCATCCTCTCACAAGAAAATAGTGTGAACAAAAATTTTCCATTTAAACACCACAAGTTTAGGATATAGTCTTTAACGTGTCTATAAATAAACCAACATGATCTTCATGATAATGCCAAAATCCTCAAGATAGATTATTACCTAAATAAACTAAGTTTTGTGCTAAATTAATTCCAATCCAAATAATTTAACATATATCATGATGTAAAAATATTCTCACGGTTTCATTTCAATTGCAATTGTTCATATTTTTTCTTTAGTGTTCTATTTTAATTATCAAATTTCTAATTTTAGCATGTATTTTTACATTTTTTATATTTGTTTAATCTTGAAAATATAAATTTAACTTTTTATGAATATATAAAATATTAATTTTGATTTGTTTTAAATGAATCACAATATACACAAAAAATAATACCTACTATTATTTTTTTAATAGAAATGCAAATATTAAGAAATAAATTTCTTGAGAAATGTTATTTCATATTAAACTTTGAATCTAGTATTGTTTTTTTTTTCTTCTGAAGAGATTACTTTTTTATGTAATATCTAAAAGATATTCTTGAAGTAAAATTATTGGTAATTACACCTTTTTATAAATAAAAATCATTTTCTTTTGTTCTTATCAAGAGCCGTGCTTCATTTTCTAAGCTTGTCCTGATTTGATTTGTTTTCTTCTAATCGAATATTCCTTTTCCTTCCAAGTTTCAAAAGAAGTGTCTATTTTTTATTTTTTATTTTGGAAAATAAATCTTCTACTTATATCATAATTTTCAAACTAATTAAGAAATGGCTTCAAGAAAAGAAAATGAACTTTAATAAGTAAAAAAATAAAAAACCCTTTTATTGAATTAATTAAAATTAAATTATCCCGCGTTATTGAAGAGTTTAAATTATATAATCAAAGACTTTCATTCTTCTCAGATTTTAAGGTTATAAACGCCACTTTTAATGGGAATTATCGACCTAATTCAAACTTTAACAGGATTTGATTCTTTCAAACCCTAATTAACAGTTTTCAAGTCCAGTATACCAAAAAGTCTTGCTTAATACATTTATATCCACTCTTATATATTGTACCAATTCTTTAACCACATGGTGCCAAATTTGTTGTCTCTACATCTTAAATCTCCTTTTATGGTTTTAAAATTTGACACAGCCCATGTGGATAAATCTTTGTTCTACTTCTCATACTTTTTATTACTAGAGTGGTCTGAAATGCTTAGACCTACCCAAATAAGATATATAATATATTTTCAAAATAAGTTGAAGTCAAAAGAAACATGATATAGATTTGCCTTGGTCCAACGAAATAGATTTCTTAAATATATTCTTACATTAAATATACATTTTTTTAAAAAAAATACTCTCATTTATAAATAGTAACAATTTTTTGAAATTTGAGAAATTTTTATTCAGAAAACACACTTCGGTTCGGACTACCAAAATTTTCTTGAGGGATTAAGAATATAGCATATTATTGTTATTGTTCTCCCTCATCCAGTAAAGCTGTGGCTGGGAGCTGGCCGGGGGGGGGGGGTGATCAAGAAAAATATTGTATTATTCTTCCTGCTTTACAAGCTGGGTAGTTAGGTCATTAAAACATGCATGCATTCTCAGTCTGGTCATATATTATAGACAAATAGATACTAGAAAAGCAAAGACAACAACGACAGCAACATATGTATTTTTGTTTGGGAGCAGAGCAGAGATTCTCTAGTCAATGCCCTTTTAGTTCATGAAATCATTTCATTTAGCTTTTACTAGGTTTTTGCCTTAAATTTGTTATGATTATATATACAAGGCTAATTAAAATAATTTAAAATTATGTTTCTTCAATTATACGTACTGTTTTGGAACAAAAATGAAGTGTGAAAGCTTGCTTTGTTCAAGAAATTCTTCTCAAATTAATTAGCTTTTTAAAGTTAAAAGTAATGATTTTCTAAAGAAATTATTAAAGTTTCATCAATAAAGTACTGTATATCTTTAGAAAACCATTAATACTTCATATGATCTACTCTATTAAAGTGTTCTTTTACACTACAAAGTTCAACCTGATAAACCAAATACATTTTCTAACATGTATATTATATAGTTTGCAATCCATTAATTATAGTTATTGTGAAGTCTCTATCTTTAAAAAGGATATAGTGGTGAGTCCCACAAACCACTACGGTTTGCCGGTTTGCCCTAATGATATGGTTCCTACAGTATGATTTGAGGTGGATTATTCCCTCCTCCATGAAACAAATTTGTGTATGTAATAACATTATTTAAATTGTCAAAAAGAATAACATTATTTAAATTTTATATAGTTTTAAAGTACAACAATATCCCTCTATGCTGACAATGTAGATTCTCCCAATTGATGGAGAATATTACCAGAATTTTATTAAGATATATATTAACACAACGTAATCTTTTTTTCCCATTCAATTCTAAAAAACTTGACAGAATTTTTGAAGAACTTAAACCCCAAGAACATAATAGAGAAACCTAAAATTTTACCCTAAAGTGGCAAGAGAAACCCCAATTGAATTAGCAATTAGATCCATCAAACACGAATTAAAGGTCTCAAAATAGTTATCCCTCAAGAACCCTAAAACAACTTAAGGAACTAGACCCCTTGTGAACAGAAAAATTTAAGTTGATCAACTTGAAGTCTTGAATAGCAAAGATTCAAGAGACCAAGTGTTACTAAGATCACATAGCATATTATCCTTTAGAAATTTGAATAAGAAAATTGAAGAATTTGAAAGAAAATGATCTCTTTCATTGAATGTTCAATTAAAACCCGTCTCACACAAATTAAAGGTCTCAAAATAATTATCCCTCAAGAACCCTAAAACAACTTAAAGAACTAGACCCCTTGTGAAGAGAAAAACCTAAATTGATCCACTTGAACTCTTGAATAGCAAAGATTCAAGACCAAATGTTACTAAGATCACAAAGTAGATCATCATTTAGAAATTTGAAAAGAAAATTGAAGAATTTGGAAGAAAATTTTCTATTTTCTTCATTCAATGTTAACTAACTTAACTACACATATTACCATATGTGTCATGACTAATTTAAGTGCTAATGCGATGTTTAGAGGACTTAATTCTATTTATTTATAAATCATTTAATCACTAAAACAAGATTAGTAATTTTTTTGGTGAGAGTTTAGAATAAGTTTAAGTCATTTATATATATATATATATATATATATATATATGTGTGCGCGCGCGCAATTGGGTAATCTAATCAGTCAGACTTTAGTAGCACAATTAATTTAAAATTAAAATTGAAAGTTTACAATTAAAATTAATTTAAAATTGAAAAAAATTAAAATTAATTTTTTTTATAATCGATTCATTTTGAAAAGATGTCAATAGTTGAACCATATTTAACTACTCGATCAGATATTCTACAAAAAAATACTTCACGGACACAATTTACCTCCGCCCCCAACCCCAAATTCCTGACTCCACTAGCTGGTTGTGGCTAATTTTTCACCCTCCAAGGCTACAGTTTAGCCATGCGCAGGTTAGAGGTCCAATTAGAGTCCCAACTATTTGTTTGTTTGGTCGCTCTTTTATTAATATATTTTCACAATATCTTGTAATTGAATTCCTTTTATATTTCTAAACGAAGAAATTGCTTCATATTTTCATCCTTGTTCCTTGCCTTTACTCTTATTATTTGTAATACATATGTTATACTTTTATGAGCTTTATAAATTACTCTATTAGAATTAATTAATTCGGTCAATTAAGATTTTATCTCTCACATATAAATAACGCAAGAGTTAAAATAATTAATCATTTTTTCCTTAAGAATAAATCCCAAGGTAGGTAAATTTCTCTACTCTAAGCAGCCACCAACGGCACCGCCATATGACTGGTCGACGGCAGCGGAAATAAACCAAAAAAAATTCATATTTTTCCATCATGTAGCCTCTCATATTCAAATATCCAAAGTACTTTTGAAAAAATACTCCATAGTGACTTATTATTTTATTTTTTCAGTAGAAATTTTGTTAGAGGGAAGGGAAGGGGCGGCAGAGGGGGACGAGATGGAGGGGGGCGGCAGAGAGGGGGAAGAGGGAGGGAGAAGAAAGGGAGGCCGAGAGAGGTGGGGTCGGGCAGTGGGGGGGAAAGCCGAGAGAGGGAGGGAGAAAAAGAGAGAAGGGGGAGGGAGAAGAAGGAAGTCGAGAAAGAAAGATGGAGAAGAAGGGAGAGGTGGGCGGCCATGGGAGAGAAGGAGAAGAAGAAGAAAGGGGGGCGGCGGTTGGGGTAGGCAGTAGGGGGCGGCAGCTGGGAGTGGGAAGAGGGGGGTGGCGGCTGAAGAAGAAGATAAAAAAATTAGGGTTAGGGATTTGGAAAAATTAGTATTATTATGAGGGGTATTTTGGTAATTTTAAAGCTCTCATTTTTGCAAATAGATCCTTAGGATTTACAAATCTTAAAATTTTCCCAAATATAGATATGAATTTACAGATTACCCACAAATGTTTTAATAATTTTAATTAGTTTCCAAATCTTTTTAGAATTTTCAATTTGACCCCAAACTTCTTAAAATTTATATTTTATCCAATTATTTTTAGGAATTATCTTTTTATACCACAAGACTTATTGAAATTCTATTTCAACCCATATTTTCAAAATTTTCATTTTTAATCCCCAAACTTTCACAAATTATGATTTGACCCCTAAACTTTTCAAAATTACAATTTAGCCCCAAACTTTTACAAACTCGAAAATTACCCTTTTCATATTCCAATATTCCCAAAGCTTTTTAAAATGCCAAATATTTCCTTTAACGTTTCAAAAAGCCATTTTTTTATTTTATATAAATCATTTATTTATTTTATTTAAGACCAATTATTTAGTTTCGTCTTTCAATGTTCTGATTAATTGAATACTTCTAATGTAGGAAACAAAGATTGAGAGAGCTAGTTTTCCCACGCAACTTAGCACACATTTATATCTACATTTGAGGTGGAAGTTCTAACCTTATTTAATTATTTATATTTACATATTATATGTATTATTTATTTCATGATTAATTGTGCATTTTTAAATTCTATTATGATATGTGTACACTGATTTTATAATTGCACATATAAATGTCTATTGCATATGTCATCAAGCAACAGATGCTTAGACTCGATAAAACAGAGACTTATGTCCAATTGAACAGGGGTTTTAACCCAATTAAACAAGAGTCTTTTACTCGATGACATTCCTTATCATTTATGTTTACATGATATTTGCAATGTATATATCATCGTAAAATGTCACATTTTACTCCCATTAAGTACTTTGTATTTAACCCATGTATTATATTTTTTTAAAATCGTTTACAGGCTGATGGGAGGATTGCGATACGGGGACGGATGATGACCAATCATTTAAGAAATTTTGAATTTGGTTTAGTTTAAATTATGATTTCGATTTCGAACTAAGAATATTATTGTTTATGTTTAGTTTTACTTGGTTATAAATATGTTATTCTGGTAAAGTTTGTTTTTGTTTTAAATTTATAATTTGAAACTTATTTGGAATTTGAGATTTAGACTTATATTCTTCTAAGTTCTATCTCAAGGAGACAATTTTTTTATACACCAATAAATTTCTTTCACAAAATAATTTGAATATGTTATAATATAGTCTACTGGGCATATGACCAAATAATACCAGTCTATTATCGAATTTTCCAAATACACTATAATGGTCAAACTTTTGACCTATACATAGGTACAATATTCCTACAAGAATGTATATAATTTTGGCTAATTCATTATATACCAAAAGTGTATATTATAAGACTATTGACCATATTAAAAAAAATACCATTAATATTTTGTTTTATTTTCTACCAATTTTATTCCTCTGGAATATATATGAGTTTCACATGATCCATTTTTTCATGAAAATTATTTTTGTAGGCATTAATAACCTGATTAATTGACAAGTAAATGCAAAGTGGTTGGTAAAACAATCTTACCTATAAATTTAATGTCATAGGTTCGAATCGTATCTTCCATAATTATAAAGTAATTTTTATTTTTTGAGGCAAAACATGAAATATCATTAAATGGATGAATCAACCATAGCGACTAAGATTACATTAGAAGGAAAATCTGAGTACCACTCAGAAGGAGAAAGAGTGGACAAACCAAGAGTAGCTAAACATTAAGCTGGTTTATTACCCAATATCTAGAGAAAAAAAAAACAACCTTATAAGAAAAAAAATTTAGAAACATCTCTAATCACATCCAAAATATGCCCAATAGATGAAAGATCCAATTGATTGGAATTAAACTTTCAAATCACCTCCAAACAATCCCTCTCAAGTATAGCATTAGGGTATTTATTAATAGCAGCAAATCAGATCGCCATGCACAAATCATAAGCTTCCACATATTCAATATTAGCACAAAAAAGTATCTGAGATGCAAATGTACCAAGAATATCACCATGATGATCACATGCAATAACCCAAACAACAACTAAAGTTTGAAGACATGAGCCATCAAAATTTACTTTGATAGTACCCATAAGTGGAAGATAAAGGAATGCACAACTGCATTATATTTATCAACAAATAAAATACTCGAATGAAAATGGATGATGGAATGAAGGCCTTATCTTGAAAAACTGTATAATTTCGTGAACTCCAAATGTGCCAAGAAATCGAATAAGTAATAGTAGTATCCCTAGATGATAGCTTTTGAATTGCAAAATGCATGAGATTTGCAAAAGAAGGAAAACTCATCTCAAGCAGTCGTGACACATTTCGGCGGAAACTCTTGAATAGTGATCCAGAACGCAATATGAACAAATGAAGTATCATAAAAAAACAAATTTATCCCAACGCTGAATGATAAACAATATATCATCAAAACACCAAGGTCCCTCTAAAAGAACACATGACAAGTTGTCATCAGATTGAAAAAAGAACTGAAACACATTAGATCTCAGGTGAGTAATCGTGAAAATCTTACATTTCCAAGACTTTTCAATAGTAATGCACAAGTGATTTGAATACCATTCATAGACCAAATCTTCCCAACAAGTGAACAAATGCATTAAATTGTTCCATAAGAGAAATCACGTTTTTCTATCATTCATTATCATTCATGTTCCTCTATTTGAATAGTAGAGGAAACAGACGGGTGAATCAAAAGAGAAATAAAAAGTTTGTCAAGATCACTACAAGCCATGCGAGCTTGAAAACAAACCCTTGGCAAGGGAAACCCTAGGTCAGATAACCAAATGAAAGAGAAGCCCTGTACGGGATCTTATTTATCAAATTGTAAGTGAATAACCTAAAAAAAAAGGATAAATTAGGTTTTATCTGATTTTTGCAATCAAATTTGATTATACACTTCTAAGACTTGATGTTGACCACTACAGTGCTTGATCATTTGCTTGATCATTCGCTACATCACCAGATTTCTCTAGATGGTTTGCAAATGATGCCCTGAGCGATCCGGTCAACCGCTTGTGCGTCTACTGCATCACTAAATTCATTTGGATAGTTAGCTAACGATGCCAACTATCATCTGGTAGATGACAAGCATCAAAATGTCATCCTCAGAGTTTTCAAACATGCAATTTAAGTTTTCAAACAACTCCAAAAGTTGTGAACATATTTTATAATTCTTTAAAGAAAATACATGTATTTAGAAAACTATTTCAAATATCCATGACACATTTTAACTTGTAAAATACATTTTGAAAAACATTTTAATTTGATAGAGCAATCTATAAATTTATGATTCAAGGAGATAAATCAGATATATCTAAATGATATTAATATCTAAGAGCATTTTCAATGTATCAATGTCAATGTCAAAAAAAGTATAGCACGTGCCAATTGATAATTGGAGTGTCAATCCACGTAAAATGAATGTCAAGTCATTTGACATTCAACTTTAAAAATCATCTCCAATGCATAATGTCAACAATCAATTATATTATACACGTGTCATTTGCTAATTGGTTAATTTATTAAAAAATAATATTATTTATCTATATATGTTGAGTCAGCATGCCAAAGAGAATGTCAATAGATAACATTCTTCTTGACATTGTCAAGAACACGTCAGCATTACATTATCTCTTTATATTTGCATTGAAGAGAAAAATTTGATGACACCATGATGCGATATAACTTTTTTTAACATTGACATTATGCATTGGATACCTCTAAGAACTATACATCTAATACCTATTTAATTCAGAAAACGTTTGTCTTCAAATATTGATATCGAACGAATATCCTTAAAGACTTGAAATTTCGTTATTGCATGAATTAGATGAGTGGATTTTAAAATACTATCACTCATAAAAATTAGACAATTAATCATAATCAATATTTATCAATAATCAAAATTAAACTATTAAAAGCTTTAATAGCATAATTTTGATTAAACAAAAAGACAAAACCCTATCCATTAATCATGGGCATCTGTCTATAATTCTTACAAGGAAGGAAAAAAAAGGAAAGGAAGATAAGGACTCAAACTTCTTGTCCAACAATCGGAGTAAGATATTTCAGTACTCCACCAAAAGCTTTTTAGGATTAAGTTGAGTTGACTTTGTATTTGTAGATCTTTTTTTAAAAAATAAAATTAACATCAGTTCTCTTTCTATTTATCTCCCCCCCCCCCCCAAGAAATTCTCAACTTCAAATACAGACTAAATCAAATACGAGTATACTCGTTTCTTAAAATTTGAAATTTATTTTCTGTTTGTTGTTGCCCTAATATTTTAGTAATTATTTTGTATTAGAATTTTTCAAAGTCAGAATGTTTTGTTGCTATCCTTTAGAGACCCTTATTTATTTATAGGCCTTGACTCTTGAGATTCATAATGAACCATTAATTTCCCAATAAATACTTTATTTTAAAAAATTAGGGACAATAATGTAAATCAGACATAGAATTACCAAAATATACAAGACTATGTTTTGCTTCACATTTTTTTCCTGAGGTCAATGGATTTGTCTTTGACACATTACATGGAAGAATAATAAAATTCACAATCTTTACTATGAATTGTACATTAAGGAAATTTAAATATGTGCAACAATCTATGAATTTAGAATTAGCAAACTCATAATTAATATCTCTGTCTCCGATTGAAAGTACACATAATTTATAAATATAATACGACACATAAGAATAATCATAAATGACTCTAAGTAGTTGTTTGTAATTACTTACTCATGCTCATGTTTATCAAATTGTTAGTGACTCAGTTATTTTAATTTTTTTTAAAAAATGTTTAATGGTTGAGTATTAATTCCTACTGTACGAATTATAAATTCTCAATTTCAATTAATTAAAAGAAAATGCTTCTTAAAGAAGTATTCTCATTTATTATGTGACATTTTCTTAAACAATACCCATATTTTGAATAGCCAATATTTTCTACAAATTTCCCACCTTGGCTCAGGGAATTATTAATGGCATAATAAGTAAAAGCATCTTCATAGTTTTTTCCTGTATTGTTTGAAATAATTCTGCGCCTTCTTTTTTTGGTTGGCCAAGTAAGAAGGTAAAGGGTCAGCTCCCGGAGGATTGGCAATTGATTCCAGGAATATATTCAAAACATATTTTTCTTCCCCCCACCCCCATCTTCACGCCAAATTGACATGAAAGTTTCTCCAAGTTCATGTCCCAAACAAAAATTTAGAACGTGTTATTTTACGATTATTGATTAATTTATTTCGTTTTACAGTCAAGATTCTCTGATAAGATTTGAAAGAGAGAACTTCTAAAGTACATTTTTTCTATATATAAGAATTGATCTATAAATTTGACCAACCCTTTAAAGTCTCATGATTTTTTAATCAAATTTTCTTTTGAATAAGAGTTATATTTTACGATATAGAGCAAATTAGTTAAACTGAATAGAATATCGAGTTTTAAAAAGGGAAAAAAAAATTTTATTTACATTTTGCTCTATGGGTCGTAGTCATTATTTACCATACTCGGCCAATCACTATCTCCTTTTAATGTTGGAGCACAATTTCCATAAAAGACCAGTAAGAATAAATTGTACAGAAGCCAAAGTTAACAAAAAAAACAGTAGACCAAAAGAAGAGACAATCAAACCGAATCAAATAAAATCCAATATGACACAAAATGCCAAAAAAGGAAAAAGGAAAAATGAAAAATAATACACACCAAAAGAGAGAAATTAATTGATATAATTTCTATTTTCGAAAGGTTATTAGATCAATAATTCAATAGTTCAAGAATCGATTATATAACTTATATTCTATGATTAAGTTAATACTACAATTTAGTTAGTAACATAACCATTGTGGTTAATATTATTTAGCTCGTGTTGAAGACAATTAATATAGTTGGATAAACAAGGCTTGCTTGCCAACTTGACATGTTATAGATGCTCAAAGACAAAATTTCCCCAAGAAATCATCTTGAATAGAATACTAATCAAAGTATTGCCAATTGCAGGTTCCAGGCAATGAAGAAGTGATCCAGGGAAAGAAGAACTAAACCTTATTATTCAAAGTTCAAAGTTGAAACCACCCCACTTTCCCTCTGTCCTTCCAACAATATTTTATGGTACATAAAAAAGAGATAAAGCCTAGCGTGCTTCAAAGACCAGCTCTCCCCCATTTGATTCCCTTCTTCTCCAACTCCTTATCTTCCTCCATAGTCATATTCCTTTCAATCTTCAGAAGCCCATGAAATGGGATTGCTGACAACAAGAATTTGTGGGCTTATTTTAGTCATATTTCTTTGCTGCCTGCAGGGCATTTCTGTAGCTGCAAAACTCAAAACGTTTGATAAAAAGTATGGGCCTTTTGATGATATTGCCCTGTATCATAACTTGTTTGAGGTTATTGAGCCTGCAACAATCAGCAATCGTGCCCTTCAGGTGACCCCCGACTCTGCTTCTGATGATTTCCAGCTTAAGAACAACTCTGGAAGAGTCCTTCTCAAAGATAAGTTCAAGCTCTGGGAAGGTGATATTGCTTCCAATGATAGTAGGGTGGCTTCTTTCAATTCTTCATTTCTTATCAACATTTTTCCTCCTAATGCTACCCCTGCCCCAGGAGAAGGGCTTGCATTCTTGATTGCCCCTGACCTGAATTTGCCACCCAATAGCTATGGTCAATATCTTGGCTTGACAAATGCCACCACGGATGGCAATTCCGCCAACCAAGTTGTTGCTGTTGAGCTTGATACTGTCAAACAAGATTTTGATCCTGATGATAACCATATAGGCATTGATATCAATAGTGTTCGATCTGTGAACGTTACATCCTTGACCCCTTACGGGTTTCAATTAGCTCCAAGAGAGGCAAAGTTCTTCAACATTTGGGTACAATATGATGGTGTCAAGAAGGTTTTAGAGGTTTACATTGCAGAACAATCCACCAAGGATGGTCCTACTCCTCCCCGGCCTAATACTCCTATATTAAGATCAGATCTGGATCTGAGAAATGTTTCGAATCAGAATTCATATTTCGGATTTACTGCATCCACTGGGAACACTTTCAGCTGAACTGTGTTCTGAGGTGGAATTTGACGGTGGAGTATTATGCGGACGATAAGGGTCCGTGGCTGACGATAGTTCTTGGTGTTGGATTGCCAATAGCTGCCCTGCTGCTGATTGGGGGAGCTGGTTTGGTTTACTATTTCTACCGGAGAAGGGTGGCAAGGTCCCGGTCAAGCATTAGGGGGGCATTAAAGAGCCTGCCAGGATGTCCAAGGGAGTTTGAGTTCAAGGAATTGAAGAAGGCCACCAATGACTTTGATGAGAAAAACAAGCTTGGACAAGGGGGATTTGGAGTGGTGTACAAGGGCCTGTTAGCTAAGGAAAATTCAGAAATTGCAGTGAAATGTTTTGTGAGGGAAAATATCAAAGGTCAAGATGATTTCTTGGCTGAGCTTACGATAATTAATCGTCTCCGGCACAAACATCTTGTTAGACTGCTTGGTAAGTTTTCTGCATCTGATAACTTTAACTTGTCATCATCTTTAGTAACCATATTGCATCCAAAGTTCAAAGCGTGAAAATTTTCAATTATTCTTGTTATTCACCCTAAAACAGAGTGGATTATGAAGTTATTTGATTTCTGTTTAGTGCTTATTCCGATTTTTAGTATTCATCTTCTAGCTTTCTAGTGATTATATTCTTGAGAAGGAAAAATCAGCGGATGGATATATGTTTATCTTATATTTGTTTGAGTTCCTGACTTTACGCTTTGATGATAATTTCAACTATCAGATGCAATCATTTTTATGACTGCGTATGAATGTAGAAAGTCAATTTCATTAACAGTTATGATTAACTGATTATGATCAGGAATCAAATCTATCGATTCTTATCCATCACAAAATTCATAGTCAATACTATAGGATAGAAACAAATAAGAACAGGTCAACCAAAATTGATAGAACTTGTAAAAGAGATAACGAAATTATCCATTCTTTTACTTATCATATTACATATGAAGAAGTTTCCCAAGTCTTTGATGACATGTGAAGAATATGTGCAGAATTTGGCTATTTATTATAAGGAGTTCTGAGGTCTTTAGTGTCATTCAGGTTTCACAGAACTTTCACCTTCATTCGAGTTTCAGTTTCACTTCAATCAATTGTCTTTTACACTGTGTATTGCCTTTTTCCTTGATGAATTGATGAGTTCATATCTCTTTTATCATTCTTGAGGGAACAATTCCTGTTCCTGAAAGTGTTGGTCACTAGTTAGGTAGTATTGATTATTGCAAAAAGCCCTTATAACAGTGTATTTCTTTTTTTTATTCTATCAGATAGGCATGCTGAGGTTCTAGGAAAGAACCAATTGTCTAGCCATGCCTGCTCAAAATAATAACAGTGATAAAATATTTGACTCATTCATTTTAGTTCGTTTTACTTGAAAATTATATACCTGAAATGATGGGTCAACTTTTGCTGACAGTGGATTGCTAAGCAAACAGCCAACGTCACAGCAATTGTTGTGCTACACTTGATGAAAAAAGAGAAGAAACTTCCCTTATTCTTTCTTCTGACGGGAAATGATGTTAAGAGGTTTTGAAGAAGTTTTGACAGGGAAAAACAAATTGTCAATAACTTGAAAATGACATTAACTTCATCCTCAAGTCTATTTTCATTTTCATTTGGTTTGACTTGTGTATTAATTCCAGATTAGAGGTGACACCACTGAAATAGACCTACGATTTCCCAAACTTATAACCTTTTTCTGTTATAGTATAGTTATGACTAAATAAAAAATGGTGATCAAGACAGGATTGAGGAATCATGACACTAGGAAAAAATCTTGAGACTTACAGCATAATCTGAAATATTCTGAGCTTATTCCTTTCTTGTTGATAAAAAATAATTCCTGCGAGTGAAAAAAGAATTAAAGTGATCACTTGATTGCATCATCAAGAATTGGAATTGTATGCTGATCAAGTTTTTTAACCAGTATAATTGATTGAGCCATTAGAAAGCCACTAATGCAATGTTCTGAAATTATTTTGTGCGGTTACAGGATGGTCTCACAAGAATGGAAAGCTACTGCTTGTATATGAATTTATGCCCAAAGGCAGCCTGGATCAACACCTCTTTGTAGGGCCAGAAAAACAGGCATTGAGCTGGAATCTCCGCTATAAGATCATATCTGGAGTGGCCTCAGCTCTGCACTACCTTCACAATGAGTATGACCAGAGGGTAGTACATAGAGATCTCAAGGCCAGCAATATCATGCTTGACTTGAACTTCAATGCTCGATTAGGTGATTTTGGCCTGGCACGAGCCCTGGAGAATGAAAAGACCTCATATGCTGAGGCTGAAGGTGTGCAGGGCACAATTGGATATATTGCCCCAGAGTGTTTCCACACTGGGAAGGCCACACAACAATCTGATGTCTATGCATTTGGGGCGGTATTGCTGGAAACTGTATGTGGACAAAGACCTGGAAGCAAGATTGCTGGCTTCCACTTCTTGATAGACTGGGTTTGGTACATGCACCGTGATGGCCGTCTACTGGAAGCTGTTGATGAAAGGTTGGGGGAGGACTATAATACTGAAGAAGCTGAGAGGGTTTTGCTATTGGGGCTAGCTTGTTCACATCCTATAGCTAGTGAGAGACCTAAAACACAAGCCATAGTGCAGATTCTATCTGGATCAGTACCAGTACCACATGTACCCCCATTTAAGCCAGCATTTGTATGGCCTTCAATGGGACCAATGGATACAGAATCTAGCATTGCTGAGACCAAATCCCTTACAACTTCCCAATTTAATTCAGATTGGAGTCCACAGTACCTCAGCAGAGACAGCTACACAGGATACACTGATGCCTCCATGGTGTAGTTTCTTTTGTAAAAATAAAGGTTTATTCTTTCTTTGTCACTCAAATTTTCCTTTTTCTTTTCCCCCTTACATTTCTAGCAATCATATCAGGCAGGAAATCTCAAGATGTCCTCCTTTTTTTCTTTTTCTTTTTTGCTTCTTGCTTAGATTTGTTTTTGAGAAGTTGGGGAGGGGTATCCATTGTGCATTTGGTCCATGGATTAATGTACTTGTAATTATTGTTATAAATATCTTCATTGTATTTGTACTAAAGTGACTTAGTTTACAAAGAACTTGTGCTAAATTCTGTTTGAATTTACCATTATTTGAAATTCTTTACAAAAATTTACAAGACACTTGTAGAACATATTTTTAGAAGGGGAGGGGAGGGAGGGGAGAGAACACAAGGAGGGGTGTCAAACCTGACACATCCATTCCATCGCTAGGATAAGCTGCTTCTTTTATACAGTATAACAGAATGAACTCTGTAATGTGAACAGAAAAAATATAAGCATTCCAGGAAATCTTTAAGCAGCACGTTAATTTTCACTTCTTGCCTATTCTCTTGACCTCCTTGTTTCTAATTGCTTTAGTTTTTTTTTTTCAGATACACAGGAGGATAGAAATGTTAATTGAAATTATAATTTATTGCTTGATAAGGCATGTTGCTAACCAATTTTTTTCCTTTCTTATCCCTTATCTGCCTTTCCCCCCCATGCACATTGGAAGAGCAGAATTTAATGTGCTAAACATCCATAAAATGGGGAAGTTCACTTTCAATCTTTAAACAAAATGTTCTAAAACCTTGGAGGTTAAAAGTAATGGTCATTAAGCCTCGTCTCTTATCAATGGTACATGTGAATTACTCTGGAGAGAGAGGGGGGGGGGTGTGGAGGGGGTTATTCTTATATAAACCCTTGCAAGAACTTGTGTATGTTTACGTCATGAACATCCGATCAACCTAGAACTTTGAAGATGGCCTTTAAAACATTTGCAGTTAAACGAAGTCGTGGCTTGGATTCAGGCCTTTAATATTACTAGTTCAAACCAACCATCATGAGTTAAAACTTCCAATAAAGAATGTTCTTTCTGTTGACTCGACTACAGACTTGACCAGTCTAGCAAGCCAATCAATTGGCATCTTTCAGCTCCTCCATTCCAATACAGCCCAGCCCAGCCCAGCAATATTCCAATACGGGCAAGATGAAAGTTTCAACCAATGTTGTTCAGAAGACTAGAACTTGAAAGTATACACAACCCATCATCAGCTAAAACCTTCCAAATGAAGAATAAAAATGGTCAAGTGTAGCACAAAGATTCACCTCCCAATTGATTTCTTTTCTTTCTTATCTTTCTCCAGGGTCTCATCCTTGTGTTTTTCTTACACCATTGCTAATAATATAATCCCAAACTACTGAATTCATCAGATGGGATTACTGATAGCAAAGACCATAGCAATAACCATAGTTCTTTGCTGTCTGCAGCACATTTTAGAAGCTCAAGAACTTCAAGTATTCAATGAACAATATGGGCCCTTTTACAATATCCCGACCAATCATGATATCTTTCAGGTAGAAAGTCCTGCAACAATCGCCAATGGTGCCCTTCAGATGACTTCTGACTCGGCTGCAGGCGATGTAAGAAATAGTTCTGGAAGAGTCCTCCTTAAAAGGCGTTTCAAATTTTGGGAAGCTGATAACTCATCTACTGGAATCAGAGTTGTATCTTTTAAATCCTCATTTCTTATAAACATGTTTAGGCCCTTGATTGGCAACCCAGGTGGAGAAGGCCTAGCTTTCTTGATTGCCCCAGGCTTGGATATGCCAATCAACAGCTTCGGTCAGTATCTTGGATATGCCAATTTTGTTGCAGTTGAACTTGATACTTTCAAGCAGAATTTTGATGCTGATGATAATCATTTAGGCCTTGATATCCATAGTGTTGATTCTGTGACAAATGTATCCTTGAAACGACATGGAATCACGCTTTCCCCATTGGGTCAAGTTAAGTTCTACATTGTGTGGGTGCAATATGATGGCACTGACAGGGTTATTGAAGTGTATATTGTAGAACAGGACAAGGCCTCGGCCTCTATCTCCGCTGCTAAGGTCAAATCTAGATGTGAAAGATGTTTTAAGCCAAGATTCATATTTTGGATTCGCTGCTTCAAATGGTAATGGTTTTCAGTTGAACTCTGTCTTAAGTTGGAGTTTGACGGTTTATTATCTTCCAGAAAACAAGCCTAAGAAGCCTCTGAATTTTGTCCTTGTGGTTGGATTGCCGATTTCCTTCTTGTTGCTTACTGGGGTATTCTTGTTCAGCTTAAGATATTATTTCCTTAAAAGAAGAAAAAAGTCATGGTCCGGTACAGGCATTAGTACGGTGCTCAAGAACTTGCCTGGAAATCCAAGGGAGTTTGAGATCAGGAATTGAGGAAGGCCACTAACAATTTTGATGACAAAAGCAAGCTTGGACAGGGAGGCTTTGGAGTGGTGTACAAAGGAATATTGGCTAATGAAAATTCGGAAATTGCAGTTAAGTGTTTCTTGAGGGAAAACATTGAGGGTCAGGACGATTTTTTGGCTGAGCTTTCAATTATCAATCGCCTCCGCCACAGACATCTTGTTAAATTACTTGGTAAGTTTACGTGCATTGAGATCAATTTATTTCACATCCTCATATATATGACTGCTGCAACAGTATAATTCATATCTATAATTGGCCCTATAACAGCACGGATTTTTAGCTAATTTATGAATTACAGTTGAATCAAAGAATTGGAAGAATCAAACAAGAAACTATCTTCCAATCTATGTAATGATCATAGTATGGAGCCACTTATAAAAGATTGATATACTTAACAGCAGATCCATGTCTTTTGTTACTCAACATTGATACTTCTTCGGTTCATCACATTTATAAAATGAGAAAGCAAAGCAATATTAATAGAAAAATTATAAGAATATAAAGAAGGATCAAAATCATGGTACTAACAATTTTGTATCACAGATATTAATTTACCTTTCAGGTAGTCCTAAGAAAAAAGTTTGGACTTACCATATTTGTTATGGTGTGACAGGATGGTCTCACAGGAATGGGCAAGCTGCTACTGGTATGTGAGTACATGTCAAAAGGTAGATTGGATCAACACCTTTTTGTAGGGCTAGAAAAACAACCATTGGGCTGGAATCTCCGGTATAATATTATATCAGGGGTTGCCTCAGCTTTGCATTACCTTCACAATGAATATGATCAGAAAGTAGTACACAGGGATCTTAAAGCAAGCAACATCATGCTTGACATTTATTTCAATGCAAGACTTGGTGAGTTTGGCCTGGCACGAACCTTAGAAAATGAAAAACCTCGTATGCTGAGGTTCAGGGCATGCCTGGCACAATTGGATACATTGCACCTGAATGTTACTCACCGGGAAGGCAACACGATCATCTGATATATATGCATTCAGGGCAGTATTATTAGAAGCAGTGTGTGGGAAACGACCAGGAACCTAGATTGCAGGTTTCAATTATCTGGTGAATTGGGTTTGGTACTTGCATCGTGATGACCGTCTACTAAAACTGTTGATGAGAGGTTGGAGAGGAATACAATAGTGAAGAAGCTCGGAGACTCTTGCTACTGGGGCTGGCTTGTTCACACCCTACAGCCAGTGAAAGACCTGATACCCAAGCTCTATTACAGATAATTTCTGGATCAACATTAGTACCATATGTTCCACCGTCTAGACCAGCATTTACATGGCCTGAAACTGTGCCAATGCATACGGTTTCTTCCACTCCTTGTTCTACATCCATCACAATTACTTCCCTTTTAGGAAGATAATCTCTGGCACCTTTCCAGGAAGAGCTTCAAGTCAACAAAACACTGACTTTTAGAAAAATGTAAAATAAAGGGATAATTATCTAATAAAAAACCATTAGATAATTTTAGACAATGATATCAGAATGTGTAGTTATGATCATTAGGTTCTTCATTCATTTGTGCTTTATGAGGTTTCCTGTACTAAGTTCTTGATGATGCACCTCAGGTGGAATTATAGTTAATAAAATTAAGGATTCAAGTTAAATTTCCTTCAGTGTAAAAAAATATTAAAACTATCTGCAACCTGACATTTTCTTCCAGCAGACAGATTGCAACTGCTATGAATTTCAACTTTTCCTCCTTCAAGAAATGAACCAATTTGCTACCAGAAAAATAAATTTTAAATTGATTTTCATCTAATGAATAGAAATTTAAATTAAAATTCTTTTCTATCTTTAGATTTTTACAAAAAGAAAATATATTTGTGAGTTTTTAGTCAGTCTATATATGTTAATGGAATAAGATGGTTCAAAAGTATTTATTTGGACTGTACATCCTTTATCTTCCTGTATTATTTAAAGATTATAGTAACCATATTCGGCATCCACTGCAATTTCTCTCTTAAGCTCTGATTGGTAGTAGTTGCAGTATTGCAGGCCTATCTAATTTAAGTGGCAGCTGCCTTAGGCACTTTAAAATTAAAGTA